>JAJLRJ010000006.1:7708638-7911138 GCA_024195265.1 Dendrophyllia cribrosa | reverse complement strand
CATAACTACCCAATTTATGATTTATACTTCTGATTGTTTTCATTTTATGATGCATTTGTTTATTGTTTAATAATGTATCTTTATAGTTTTCATGTTTAATATTATTATTAATAACATTCTTTTTAATACCTTTAGCAGTCTTTCCTCCTGATTGGTTGTCTTTTATATATGAATACATTTTACTTCTCAATCCAACGAATTCACGAATGGGAACTCCTGCGGCTTCATCTTTGAATTTACCAATTGTTTTTTTATTTGTTGAATTATAATACTTTGAGTTTTCTGGATAGTCACTATTATCAAATTTTTCTTTATCATTCCAAAAATCTTGATATACGTCTTTAGTTTTAATTTCATATGTTAGACTGTCTGTGTCTGTGAATAGTAGTCTAGCTCTATCTCCATATTTATTTTTGATGTAGTTATAATGAAAATCATACATTAATGTCTTACTAATATCAAGAATACACATACCCACATATGCCGGCCTGTTTAGGGTTAGTGTTTCTTTAATCTTATGCACTGCTACTAAATTTTCATTGAAGATCTTACTGCTTACATATGTTGGTTTAGCTGTAATTTTTAAAAGTTTCTTTTCATCAGTCACTAATCTAACATCTACTCTCTTTCTAATATTTTCCATAGTTTTTCCAAATACTGAATTATTCATAAGTTTGAAGAAATCTTTCTCAAAAGCATTTTTGGCATTTTTTCGTTTGTTTGTGTTGATGTCAATGTATTGTTTTAACCAAGGAGATTGATCAAATTCTAATACTCTGTGTACTTTTGTTACTTTCAAACCTAGATCAATGTATAATTCTAGGTTTCTATAATGTAGCACATACTTTTCTTTGTTATTTAATGTTGGGATGAGTTTATGGACTAAACCTGTTGATATATTATATTTGGTAGCTATTTCTTTACAATAATTAGATAACATATCTTTTTTCACACATACCCTCTCAGCAGCTAATGGATAGTCATTATGTAGGTTGTGTAGTTCTTTTGGGTATTCTAAATCAACTTCTAGTATTAAACCTTTTTTACTTTCTTCTTCATACTTAGCTAAATCTATATTGTCAATCTGTTTTTCTGTCATCCATTTAAAACCACCAGTAGGTAGGTATTGACTCATTGCCCAACCATACAGATTGTTAGCATCGAGATACATGACATACTTTGAGGGCGCCTTCTCATCATAATTTTTCATGTATTTGTTATTAGCTATACTATATCGATTGGCAATATAAGAAACACCACCTCTCATACCTTTTTCAATGAATTGAAACATGTCAACATCAACCATTAATTCAAGTTTTATATTAGTCATCTTTAACATAGCATCCCAAGATAAACCGGGAGATGTGAAATAGTGACAGGGGTCAAGTTTGTAGTATTGCAAACAAGTCTTTCTAAAGTTTTCAAAAACATCAGCTAATAGAAGGATGTCAGATTTCAGATATAAATCATGGTATTCTCCCATGTTTTTAAGAGAGAATGTATCCCATACATTTTGAGCATGTTTATAGTCTTCATCTGATATATGTTGATCATTTAATATGCTGTAAAATTCTTCTTTCAGTGGTAGTTTTTCATCAAATTTATCAAAACTGTCCATGTAATCGTAAGGGTATACTCCTTTTCGAGTCATCAAATCAAGCTTTTTACCTTCGAATTTTTCCGAGGTGTATTTTAATGATTTTCTTTCTAGATTACTCACTAGTTTTTCTAAACTAGAGCTCATAAACTGGAAACTATCAATGAAGGTAAGATGATTGCCAAGCATGAAAGCCATATACTTTTCCATGTTGTTTGGTATAGCATTTATATTCATCTGTTTCTCTTCTCCTTTCTTATTTGTGTATGTATACTTCTTGACTATTTCACCAATCTCTTGCATTATAAAATGACTATCATAACCTCTTAGATTATGGAATATAACAGGAATTTTTATCTCTGCTGGATTTACTCTGAGTTTCAGATTACATTCTTGATGAGCAGAGCCTCTGTATTTACCAGTGATGTGACAATGGTCTCGAACTCGAATGTCTTTGTCAGTATATTTTATATCACATATATGACATTCTTTAGCTTTTTGAAATTCTTCTTCATCTTCTTTCGCCATTCTCAATGGTTTATTGAATTCTTTTTTCATTACCTTCTTACAATATTTAACTTCCCCCAGCATAGCTTCCATAAATTTATATACAGCTTTTTCACCTCTATATATTGTTACAGGTTTGCTATATTTATCATCATAGCAACAAACGACCTTATAACCATAACTACAGTCTGTATGCTTCTGATAAGCCTCTGTGTATGATTTATCATTATTAGGTTGACAACCATGTATTTTTTCAGTAATTGCTTCGAAATCTGCATAAATAACAAATGGTACTGGTAGTTGTTTATGGAAATTGTTGAATTTTAGTATATTATTGTCTTTGTCAGGCATTTTTATCGCTTGTGTGCCATTTACTTGCATGCAGTTTTCTTTATGATCAGTTAATACTCTTTCAGAGCTGAAGCATTGAAGACAATACATGCAGAAATGTTTTCTTTCTTTGTGTTTTGTCTGATTGTACATTAACTTGTTAAAATCTTTAATTAAGACATAGTGCTTGTTTTCATTTTCTGTTATCAGAAGAAGATTCATGCGGTCTTCATATTTTTCTTTTGATACATAAACTGGGTATGGTTGTTTGTCTTCATAACCGAAAACATTGATGTTGATCTTATTTTGTTTTTCAATCTTGTTGTACTGTTTGGTGGTGACTGGGAATTCAATCCCCGAATAATTTAAATTTTCAATGAATGGTTTGTCAACTTTTTTAATTCTCTGTGGGTCTTTGTCTTGAGGATTTATATGTCTGATGTGACACCACCTAAAGCATTCATTATCCTCATTTTTTATGTTGATCAATCCTTTCGCACTGTTTCTGAGTTCTTGAGGTAGTTTAATATATGAAGAGCCTCTCATTGGTTGATATTTTACAATATTGAGATAATGATTGTCCACTGATTGAACAGTCCAACCAGATCCCTCTGAAATCCAAACTGCAATCTTGTTTAATATGTTTTGCTTTGACACTTGTAGTGATTCAGCGATCTCTAGATTATTTATGATTGTTTGAACTAGACTGTTGAAATAGGCAGTTTTGTACACTGTTTCTCCATTTGATATTTTTGTAAATATTACCTTTAGTGTTTCAACAAATTTCAGTCCTTTCATGGATTTTAGTGTACTTATAATATGATATTCAATAGCCTTTCTTGTGTTTTGTAGTTGCACTAGCGGGTCTTTGTTGTTTTTTATATTAATTTCAAAAGACTTAGTATAGCCTTTCAGAGCTTTATCTGTTTGCTCTATCTTAGTTCTTGGTAATGGGACTGGTTTTTTAGTCCTTGGTGCTGGCACTGGTGGAACAATTATCTTGTTTTCATAATCTTGAACCATTTGATTTACACTCTTACGAGGTGCTGGGATTGGTTTTACAGTCCCTGGTGTTGGAACTGGTTTGACAGTCCTTGGTGTTGGAACTGGTTTGGTATCATCTACCACCATAAATGCAGGTTTTTTCTTCTGTAGCTTTAATATCATTTGGATTAGTTGAGACTTACTCAATTTTGTTAAGTCTGATGTTCCCATTATCTATATATATATAATTATATAATATTTCTTTAAGTACCTTTTATAGTGCGTTTATTTTGGCATCATTTTTGAAATAATTTGAGATAGTTATATATGATTGGTCATATATGATTATCTTTTTATGATCGCTTTGCGTGATTCGCTGTTGTATTTTTGTGCATTCAATTTATGCACCATAGTTTTATTGTGTTTATATTTACTTGCAGGATGAAAATATTTATTACATTCAATGCAATGATATTTATTATCTGGGTTGTCATTATACTTCTTACAATAAAGACGTCCCATAATACGTTTTTCTTCATCGGTCATATACTTTTTAGGTCTTCCCCTTGATTGTTTTACCATTACTATATAGTATGATTATTTTTTTAAGTCATTTTAGTGCGTTTAAATATGGTTGATAATAGCCAGAAACATTAATATTTTTGGCTACCAATGAATAGCGAATGCAAAGATATAAATATCTCAGAAATTTCTGGGATACTTGTAAATAGTAACATCTCTTTAAACCTTTTTTAAAGCCAAGTCTCATTAATCAAATTTGCATTACTTGTTGTATTCACAGGTGTAAAAATATTATTTTCACGTTTGAGATATTCGACATTATCAACTTTGGTTTGTTTCAACACATTACATTCATCATCGTATCTATTGTTTTCTATCTCATTGCAGATAATATTCAATAACTGTTTCAATGTTATATCTTCATCAATTTCATGTATTTTTTTATGATAAAGTTTCAATAATTTCTTTTTATATTGTAACAGATCCAATCTACGCTCATTATCATATATTTTATCATGAAGATTGTCTATTTCATCTTCACATTCCTGAATTTGAAAATTTATTTTTTTGATATATTTCTCAATGCCACTCATGATACATATATGTTAGATATTTTTGACATCTTTTAACGGTATCCATGAATTAAATTCTTTTGGATAACCAGACCATGATACCAAAGCTTGTTTTTTCTTGTAATCCCTCCTAATGACTAATGACTTTGCCAATTCTGAATACATCCTGTTTTGCTAATTGTAATTCAGGTTCATAAAATGACCCTTCTATTGATTCATTATTAAGATCCTTTAACTTATATGTAATAGGGTTTGTGTATTGGATTTTATCAACTGTGAATACCTCTTCAGTCCAATTACTTGTATATCCTTTATCAAATACCTTTCTTTTATACTTTGAAATTCTAACCTTATCACCAACTTTGAATTTTACTTTTGATGATGATGGTTCCATATCACCATATAAAGTGAGATATACACTTCCCTCGTTCTTTTTATTTACTTCTGCCGGTTTCATTTTGATGCTTGAATGCTTTGTACTGTTGTATTCATTTAATAGTTTTGGTAACATGTCTAAATATTGTGTTGTATTTTGAGCTGTAAATTGTTTCCACATTTTAGATTTTAATGTTCTGTTAAATCTCTCAATAACAACAGCTTTACCTTCATTGAAAGTAGAATACATCTCAATATTATTTTTCTTTAGCCAGTCTTTGAAAGTTTTATTATAGAATTCAGATCCTTGATCTACCCATAAATATTTCGGTTTTCTTTTATACTTTTTAATAACATCATCAAATGATTCAGTAATTGTATTACCGGTTTTATTTTTAATGGGAATGCTCCAAGCAAATTTTGAAAACACATCAATAATGTTTAACAAATATCTATATCCTTTATTCCATTTTGAAAACTTCTGCATTTCTACAAGGTCAGCGCTCCAAATATCATCTATTCCATTAACAATAACTCTTCTTGTTTTAAATTTTCGTTTGATTGGCTTATGTAATTCATCGGCTAATTGTTGAGCCCAATCATTTTTACTCAACGCCGCTTTCCGTTTTTTGGCTTCCTTTTTTGTTTAACACCAAGGCCTAATTTCTGTTTTATATCAATCGTGTTTCTAGCCAACCAATGACCCCATTGTCTCTCATCATATGGTACTTCATCTAAAGCTTTGACCATTTTTCTGTCTGCTCTATTCTTGCACTTTCTGTCGTCTTTACAAACACTATAATCAACATCGTGCTGCATGGCAATGGCATCCGTTCTTCCTGTAGGTTGGTCATATATTTCTAATATTTGGCCAGTTGTTGGGTTATATTTCACTTGACTCTCTAAATCATTATAAGGCCCAGTATATTTATGACCGGGTAATGTCCACCCTCCTTTTGGTTTCGGAAGCTTCCCAATGGCCTTATGTATATCAATAGCACCGCCTTTGTGTAAAGGATCTATTTTCTTTGATAAATCTGATGTAATACTATCCAAAGCTTGATCCAGATATTTGTTAGCCATACCTTTGATCTTTTGTTTAGCAAAATTAGATTTAACAGCCTTTGAAAGACCCATTCTACCAAGATTATAAACACCTTTTAAAGCGCTTTTAGCTGCTATTTCACCAAGACTGTGACTACCTTCTATATCTAAAAAACCGCCAGCCATCTCGGACTGGCTATTTAGTTTAAATTTTTTTTATTGGATACAAAACGTGTCTTAGTAGCCCCACATTCGCTACATTGAGATTTTAGCATAAGACGATTATTTTTGGTTTTAACATATTTTTCAGTGCCTGGTACAGATTCTGTCTGCTTCTTCTGTTTTACACAATAACTTTTCACCATTTATATATATAAGTTAGATATTTCTAAAATAATGTTCGAGGAATCTCTCATTCTTCATTGTGTCATATATGTCAAATACTTGCAATAAATTATAATACGAATTCCCCTTATTCATTTCGTTCAGAAAGTATAAACAGAAGTAGCCACATGTAGACGTTTTTATGTTTTGGATTTGGTTGTTTTGGTGAAGCAGTGTCATATTCCTTCTTTTCGCATGATTTACGATCTCTTGAAATGGAGGCATACCGAAACTATCAAAATAATTTATCACATTGTCTTTTACATAAGTTGTAACCCAATGAGATCCTGCCATATAACTAGGTTCTAGATTGTAAATAAATAACGCTTGGCTATGATTATGTGGAACTCTTTCATCCCTTGACAGAACATCACTGATTGGGATGTTTAAATATCTGCACCATTTTATTAGATCATGATTACTTAACGGGATATCTTTATGGAATTTTGGTTTTACAGTATTGCCCCTAGTAGTGGGATGCCATTGAATGGGCTGTTTTTCCCTAATAGTATGCCTTCTCCTGACTTGTTTTTTTTGGTAGTTTTTTTTTAATCCCCATACCAATTGGATTATCCCATGTACCTATAAATGGAGGTGGTTGTCTGTATGCACCAATTCTCGGAGCTCCCTTACCCCCTTTTTTCTTACTAATTCCCATTCGTGGAGCCCCACTACCAGTTTTACCAGTCAAAGCATTTAGAAGGAGTGGAACACCAATGCTTGCCAACAGAGTGCCTAAAAATCCACCTGATTGTGTTTTTGTTGGTTTTACATGAACACCTGAACCTGATTGAAGGGCATTCAATATATCCTGTTTTTGTTTCGTCGATAAAAGATGCTTATATTCTATCAGCTTATTAATTTTGTTTTGTGGTACGAGAAAACCACCCGACTGTACGCCTTTGCCAGATATTGATTTCACAATCTGAGAAGCACCTTCTGAAGCCAATCCAGCAAGAGCTGATAGCCCAAGGGTTTTACCTATAGTTGGTGCTAGTGTCTTTCCAATACTTAAGATAGAAGTTAGTAGACTACCTCCAACCTGTTTTCTGATATTACTTTTAACAAGTTTGATATCCATACCCTTATTCATCATACGATTCTTCTCCAATCTCTTCTTTACCATTGCTGGTACATATAGAATATCATTTCCGTTCAGAGATTCATTTGATAGTCTGAGAACAATAGTTTCCCTTTTTTTGAAAGCATTGCTAAGATTCTTCTTTTGATTGTCAGACAAATTTACTTTGATTTCAAAAAGCTGAGTCATTTGCTGTATATAATATATGTTATATAATTTTTTCCAGTTATAAAACATATATGAAATAAGGATATTTATTTTTATTAGTAATACATTACTTATTATACAATTTTACACTATAACCAATTCATTACCCACCTTGTCAATGACAACAGATTCTTCATATAGGACTACAGCATGAACATTGAAGTTTGCAGCTGCATTCTGGCTTAGTCTATACCTGAAGATTAGCTGTTTCGGATCTCTTGTTATTTTTTCAGTTTGATATGTAAGATTGAAATAAATCAACCCAAACAAAGAACTATAGTTTGCTAAGTTCAGCTGAGTTCCGCTGTTATAGTCATTTTTCCGCATAGCATATGACATCAAATCGTTAAAGATTCTCACTTTTGATTCTGTATCATACTCTGTTTCTGGATAAAAGACTCCATTTCCATATTCTAGTCTACAGTTTAAAAGGGAAGAGTTATTATCAGCAGCATTAAGTTTAAAAGTGTCCATTAGATAAGGACTGTCTTCTTCAACTGCATTATTAGGCGGGTTTGTTCTTTTCAAGTAAACAAAAATGTGTTTGACATTGTCAATACTGCTTGAAATCTGGAAAAATCCTGATGATTGTGTAGGAGCTGATGCTTCGTACATTTCCCTTAAATATTTCCACTGAGTTTCTTTAAGAAATGAACTAACGAAATTGTCATACAATGAATCCTTTGGAGTTAGTTTTGGCACCCAGAGCAAAAACCTGTTAACAACAATTCTTCCAGCATCAGTTCCATTAGCCATGTGAATGAGTTCACCATCGTTTTGTAGCTCAATGTTAAATTGTATTTGCATTGGTACAAGCATCTTATCTTCAAGTTCTTCAAAAAATGAGAACCTGTTCAATGGTATGATCACATTAATGTTTTTAGGACCACCTGTACCATTATCGCGCAGAGCTTGAGTTTGCAACCTGCGAGCTTCAAATCCTGTGTTATTCGCAGCTGTTGTAGCATTCGTGTCCAAATACCAGAAACTGTTTTTAGCAACTGATCTACTGTAATCATCAGAATACTCTAGCAGGTTTTTAACAAAAGTGACTTTATGGAGATTGTCAGTGTCATAAACTATTTTTCCTGCAGATTTAATCATTATGTGGTCAATTAAGGAATGCCCTCCATTAATTACCGTTATTCGATCAGCAGCAGCATATCCTGCTCCGTCTGCTAATTTCTGTAGTTGGAATTGGACTTCAATATAGGCATTGTACCAATCGTAGAAACTCGATCGATCATTAATTGTAAATTTATAACCATTTTTCGTTTGGTGTTGACCGTTAGCTGGAGACCTGATTACATCATCGAGTTGGAATCGCACCAACTCATTTCTTTGTAGAAAATTATCTGTTCTGAAAGACATATATTATTATGTTATATAATTTTAACAATTAAAAAATATATTCATTGATTCTATACAAATCTAACTCTACGTCTTCTCCTCAAACCATCTCCAGAAATGAGTCTATTCAGTATCATATCAGTACTTTCTTGATCTAGTTTTGGCTGATAATGTTGCTGCAGCTGTTTAATGGGTGAGGATGGAACAATTGCTGTTTGTCTTGTAGCTCCTTTTCTCAAATTTGTCAATCTTTTCATTATCAAATCACCAGATTTTTGAGATACCGCCTTACCCAGTCGCTCACCTGCATGGGATATCCCCGATTCTAACGCCTTCTTTGCTATTGGCTTAGCAAATTTCTTGAAAACAGATGATGCAACACTCTTCAACGGTTTGAAAATATTATCAACGATAATTCCCGATCCTTTGTGTCTGTATACAAATTTACCAAGTTTTGGATGGTAAAATCTTTTGAATTCATACGGTTTCATTATACTATTATGTTATATTATTCTATACTTTTCAGAATCAGTGAGAAAGCTGTATCTGCGCCATTCAAGTTAACTAATCTTCTTTTTCCATCTGTGATGTATATTCGGATACTACTGATAGTATTTTTATTAACTGGGTTATATGTAACCCGTTTAGGTTCTAAAGTGAAGCTATAACTAGGTTGGAGTACACTGGTAGAGAAGCTATAAATGATGTCTGTATCTTGACCGTCGACAAGTGAATCATTAATTAGGTCACAATGGATATTCAAAATATCGGTGTCTTGACTTAGATTTGGTACTCTAGGACCAATATTTGTTCCACTTGTCAATACTGTCTTATCAAACCCGATTAGATCATTAAAATTGGAATGCGTTAAATCAAGCTGATAATTCTGAGCCAATGTAATCGTAACCCTAAATGTTGTCTGATCAAATTCAAGAGTGATTGGATATTCATCACCGTTCTTTGTTATATCTTTTATATATTCATCGAAATCAGTATAATTCCATACTCCTGATGGAAATTGTATGTTGTGATAAGTTGTACCATTATTAGAGCTATATTTTATTAATTGATTGTTGTATCCTGCGTTAACATTGAACCATGTGAAACTCATATTGATAATTCTGTTAAGACCGATAACATATTGAGAATTACTATCCAATATCATTTGTCTAGTAAATTTTGTTGTGAAATCTTCAGGTTTATTATTTAATTGGGACTTCACACTATAGGAGGATAATACTATCTCTCGTTCCATATATAATAAAGTTACATTATATTTTTAAAATATTGACCATACAATTTATTATACTGCGATCTATTGATTTTCGATATTTTCAATAATGTGTCCAATATAGTTACTCCCATATTTCGCATCTCAATGCTGGTATTCCCTGCCAATCTTTCACCAATAATCAATTCCAATTTTTTTAAAAGCTGCTTTACATCATTAAAAAACATAATATTTCCACCTCTCTGTTTTTTTCCCCGACTCTGGATTCCAGAACCTTTTATTGTTTCCAATTTAGTATTATAATGTTTTATGTATTCATTTAAAGTAACTCTTGCATTGTCTATTCTTTTGTTTCGCATTTGTCTCTCAGCTTCTGATATAGCCCCACTTTTGAACTGTTTTGTAACATGTGACTTATAACCACTTAATTGACTCCTTTTTGATTTTGCATCATTTATAATCTTATTAAGATAGGCCTTAGTCTTTTTATGTGTCATTTCTGGTTGATTTAACCTCATTTCCACATTTTCATAATCCGTAATACCAATATCATTCAAAATCTCATTACTTATATCTTCATTATCTAATCCATAATCGATCTCATCGTCGTCATCATATTCTGGTGGTAATTCATCAAGTTCATCACCAAAGTACTGAGGATCAACATAAATCTCCTTCTTCCCTTCTAAAATATCCTTCAACGATTCTTCATATGTTGGTGGTTTTGGTACAATTTGCTTATTTTGATTTGGTGGGACATAATCACCAAATAAATCATCAACTTGCATGTCTTCGAAAGGGTCAACTTCAGGCATATAATCAATACCTTGATCAGCTTTTTTAGGTGCTCTTTTCTTTCTTATGGGTACCCTTAAATCTACATTACTGTCGATAACATCATCTAATTTACTAGTCACAGGTTTGAATACCTTAGCCAATGACTCTTGACTTATCTTATGACTAAGATTATGTTTTGTGATTGCATCATGTACAAGATTAATCTTATTACCTAATAGAGATTTACTCTTTGCAAGTTCTTTCCATTTAAGTAAACTCATTTATTGTTATATTATTACGTTACATAAAATTTGGAAATCATATATAAAAAAGAGCATTTTACACCGTGTTGTACACTGTGTTGTACACCGTGTTATACACCATGTTATATTGAAATAATATACCCATATAATATAAATGATAATACCAAATTACGATGCCGATGATGATGTAACCTCAAATTATAAACAGTTATATCCTTTCATGCCTGACCGATGCTTCCGGATGCTAATTTGCGGCCCATCTGGGTCAGGAAAAACAAACGTTCTGCTAGACATGATCTATAGGCTACTCTATTTCGATAAAATTTATCTATATGCTAAAAACTTGGAACAATCAAAATATCAACATTTACTGGAAACATTGAAACCAATCAGTGAAGAGGTGGGTTACCCAATTATTGAAGCAAGTAATGATCAAATATTGCCTTTGTCCGAATTAAATTGTGATAACCAAAAGTTGGTTATTTTTGATGACTATCTTAATACTGGTAGTAAAAATGATGCAGAAATAAGAAACTACTACACTAACTCAAGAAACAAAAATTGCAGTTGCATATATCTTAGTCAATCGTTTTATGACACTGACAAATGTATCCGTCTTAACTCTACACATTACTGCATTTTTGAATTTCCTTCTCCAAACGAACAAAACAGGATTAGTAGAGAGCTTGGTATAAAAAAATCTGACTATGAAAAAGCCACTAATGATTCATATTGCTTCATATATATTGATAAACCAAGGAAATTCACAACCAAGAATTTCAATGAAAAAATATAATATACTCATATTATATATAATGAGTTATTCAAACGGATTACTACCATCAACAACAACAACAACAACATCACAAGGGCCACCAGGCCCGCCAGGCGTTGGCTTCAAATTGACAGATGATGGTAATTATGATATGCAAAATAAAAAAATAGTAAATATAGGAACAGTTACTGGTTTGAATGATGTAGTTGATTTCAAATTTATTAGAAATACATTTGTTAGTAAGCATTTACCATTAGTTACAGCAAATCTTGATATGAAAAACAATAATATAAGAAATTTAAAAACACCAATTTCAGAAAAAGATGCTGTTAATAAAGAGTATGGAGACACACATTATTTAAAATTAGATGGAACAACTCATATGGTGGGGGATCTTGATATGCGGGGACATAAACTAATTTTACCCGGTGAGATTGATATGGATAGAAAATTAATCACAAACATGGACACTGATGAAAATAATGATCTTTGTGCAACTAATATGATAACTCTTAAAAATTATAATAATAAAAAAGCTAATATTACAGATGCATATATGAAAAATGAAAGAATAGTATTAACTGATCATTTAGATGCTAATTATCATTCAATAACAAATATCCAAACAGCAAGTGATAATGATTGTTTTAGTCTGTATCATGGGAAAACTATTTTTTTAACATCAAATGGTCAACAATACGATGCGAAGAATAAGAAAATCGTAAATGTAATAACCGATGAATCCAACGATTTAAGTAGTGTAAACATGGTTACTTTGAAAAAATATCACCCAAATGCACCTTCTCATACACATGAAGTCACTCAGGATATTGATTTGAAGCATCTGTTCAATATTGCGAATTCAAAACAACAGTCATTTGATTTTTATCGCACTCATTACGATCATCTTCCATGTTACGAAGATATCCGGGGAATATTTCTCAGTCGCAAAGAAGAATTTCCGATGGAGGTTCAACTTAACATGAATCACCACAGTATCACTAATCTCAAAGATCCACAATATGGAGGAGAAGCTGCGACAAAAACATATGTTGATACACATTTAAACGAAAAATTAGACAAAACGATTTCCAGCGATCTTGATATGCAAAGTAATAAAATTACTAATTTAGCAACACCTTTACCAAATGAGAATGGTGCTGCCGTCAATGTTTCATTCTTCAACACCGAACTCAATGATTCTAATACAAACTTGTACACACGAATAACGGATGATTATAAGAGTTATGTAAACAAGTCACATATAAATACCTCTACAGCTAAAAAAGATGTTTTTAGATACATGATGGAAGATGTTAATCAGAGCTCGTCGGAGAGTAATATTGTTGTTAATGGTATTATCGATTTTGTATCCAGTCCACACAAAATTAACAAGAAAGCCTATGATATAACTCTTACGACAGACAATAACAATGACTTCGCGTCAAGGATAGGTTTTAATGCACTAAATCTTTCTCAAGGTGAGTACACTATGGTGATTGAGTTTTTCGTTCCAGATAAAGCTTATATTAGTTCGACAACTGTCAGTGTTGTATCAACAGTTATCAATATTGGGCAGCAAACTACAAAGATTTTTAACACTGAAGGATATACGAAAAGCATTGTTCATTTACACAAATGGCAGGTTTCTCCCCCTGAATATATAATGATAGATCTTCATGGTAGTATAACAAAAGGACATACAAATAAAGCACATCTAATCGTTTATGGTGTTCAAGGACATATCTCGAGTGTTGATTCAGATGTATATGATTCTATTTATACAATTGAAAATGGAAAAATGACAATGGAGACAGATATTGATTTAAATGGTAGAAACATAATTGGTTTACCTATAAAGAAACAAAAATTCATATTTTTAGGCAATTATATGAAAAATAAGAACACTAATGACATCATATTCAACGGTTCATCATCATTTATTGCGTTAACTAATTTAAAAATAGTAAAATTATGGTTGATAATATTGGACGATAAACCGCCTGAAGGATACAAAAAAATGGTTATATTAATCGGTAACAATTCATTTGGACCCCAAAATTGGAATAAAGCATCGAATAAAATTTATTACACTTTCAATATAGCGTCATCAGTTATCAATTTCAATGAAGATACAGTTGTACGAATCAAATTAATATCAATTGATCATATTACATATGCACCTTATAATTGCCATATCAGTGTACTTTTTGAAGAGTTTTAATATATAATTATCTAATATATTGATATATATAAATGTCAATTCTTGCACAGTCAATTAATTTTTGTAATAAATTTTTCACAACCCAAAAAAACCTACATCCTAATACTAAAGATGAAATATTAAAATCGGTTTTAATATATCAATTTTTGTACGTTAACTATTTGAATAAGCCAATATCATTTAACCAAATATTAGAAAAACACTCTGACATTGGATTAATAGGACCAGGTTCTTGTACTCTAAATACCAAATACCAATTTTTAATTAAACATGCTATTTTTCATGATGCATTTGGAAGATTTTACAATGACTATGAAAAGGGGCCTGGATACACATATTGCTACCTTTCAATACCGAAGAAATTAAAAAGATCTCCAATAATGGGTCAAATCTCTGGATTATTATATTGCCTCATTTCAAATCCTAAAATTTAATTATTATTATCCAAATATATAATATAAATGACTGAAACAGACATCTTCAATTTTAATCATATTGATAAAAGCATCAGCAAAGAAAAACTATCTGAAATCAAAGCATTATATCGATTTTATCACAAGCGTTTTTGGTGCTATAAGAAGGCTTTCAAATATTTCAAGAGATTGAATTTAGCTATTAATTTATCATCAGTTTCTTTAATATCCATTGGTACAATAGCTGGTTCAATAACATTGAACCCTATTATTTTAGGAGTAATTAGTGGTAGTGGTTTATTGATTAAGACATACAGCGAAATTAAAAACTATAAAAGAAAAATAGAAATGTCTAAATTTGCATACACAACATATGAGAAGGTACTCGTTGATTTACGGTCTTTTTTAAGAGGAATGCAATTTAACCATATCAATTTTATCAATAATATGAGGTTGCTAGACGAAACGATAATTGATCTTTGTACTCTTGATGAAAAATTTGAGAAACAATATGATAAAAAATTCACTTCCGAGTAAACTTTTAGAGTAAATTTTACTAACAAACTTTTCATTCAATAACTCATTCATAGGGAAAACCCCCTTTGCATGACGATATTGGATCATTTATTAATAATTGTTTGTATTTGATCACCTATTAACAATAGGATATTATCCCAATATTGTTTATAGCAAGTTAATGTTCTTTTCGATTTAGATAAAGGTATATCATTTTCAATTGGTAATTTTAACATCTTAAATAATTGTTTTAAAATGTAATCAATATTTATCATACGTTTTCGGTTTCCATTTATCTGTGGCAAAATTTTATCTATCTCCTCAAAAATTTTCATGATTTTAGTTCTATCATTGTAATTGTTTGATATCTGTAATTTGTGTTGGCTACAGATGTTATTTATTGTGTTTTGGATATGATATTTCCGATGATATACCGATTTTCGCCGTATTTTATACTTACTCTCATAAAAATTAACATACTCTTTAACATAATTATATCCATGTACGGAACCACAATTTAGACAAACACTCATGCCATCTATATTATTTATATCTTGTTCACTACAACATAACTCTACAGACATCACACTTCTATCAACTTCAGCTAATTGTTCATTACAAAAATCACAAATAAAATTACCCATTGCTTTCAACTCATCGTGAATTATCTTATCACAATTCATTCTATACTATTATATGAGATAATATTTTTAAAACAATAGCTATAAGCGGCACGTGTCTAAATTCCCAGAAAACAAAAATAGCGAACATGTAAAAATCGGCTAACGCGTTAGCGATATTTCCCATTGTTTTACCTAAAATCACTTGATATGTAAATCCAGACGTAATTGGCATATTTCAACAACCAATCAGATCTTCACACGAAATTTTTCTCAAGCTTTTATCGCTAACGCGTTAGCCGTTTATTCACATAAGTGGAACGAAGCGACCAGCGACTGAAGGATGTCTGTCAACGATTTACATATCAAGTGATTTTTGGAGTAATATAATATGACCTTGAATACAATAGAACAAAAATAGTCAGCAGGGAAAGTCCCATGACATCATCAACTTCCTATTTTTCTAAGAATCAAAGACTTCCTGTGTTTCTGAGAATTGTGTCAGCACGTGTCTAAATTCCCAGAAAACAAAAATAGCGAACATGTAAAAATCGGCTAACGCGTTAGCAATATTTCCCATTGTTTTACTTAAAATCACTTGATATGTAAATCCAGACGTAATTGGCATATTTCAACAACCAATCAGATCTTCACACGAAATTTTTCTCAAGCTTTTATCGCTAACGCGTTAGCCGTTTATTCACATAAGTGGAACGAAGCGACCAGCGACTGAAGGATGTCTGTCAACGATTTACTGAAAGATGTTCATGGTTATTTTGAAGAAATTGTAAAGAAGTACCCAGAGACGCGCGCATATTGTCATCAAGCTTATGTTGATCTGCAAGCTAAATATGAAGACAAATTGACAAGGAAGCAGCAAAACCAGCAGCAGAGGAAGGAAAAAATTAGAAAGACATTGAAATTGATGATTAATACCACACGTCTTGGAGTGGATTACAAGGGATTACTTGAACAGCAAGCAACAAATGAACATGAATTGATCATGCTACTAAAAACACTTAATCAAGCCATCCAAGACTCAAAGAAGAATGTGATATCATTTTCGATTCGACAAGGCTTATTATTAAGGCAAGCAAAAGAAACTTTTAGAGGAGTAGTTTCTGCATACAAACATATTATTTCATCTTGTAATATATCTTCTAGTTATGCTAATTTTTTAATTTCACTTCATGAACTAATTGAAAAATATCCTAGGCTAAATTACTGCTCTGTACCTATTCGATTATTTACGAATAACATGAAAATTATTCGTGAAATTTGCCAAGAAGAAAGTGATTTTTGGAGTAATATAATATGACCTTGAATACAATAGAACAAAAATAGTCAGCAGGGAAAGTCCCATGACATCATCAACTTCCTATTTTTCTAAGAATCAAAGACTTCCTGTGTTTCCGAGAATTGTGTCACGCAAAGGATTCTATTATGTTAAATCACGCAATGTAATAAACGCATCATTTGTTTTAATTAACATATAGATTTCCAAAAACCAGAAATCGGAAAGTGGAAACCAGAAATCTGAAAACATATAATTTTCAAAAAACTGAAAACCAAAAAGTGGAAATCAGAAATTGAAAACATATAGTTTTTCCATTAAATGGAAAAGTAGGATATGAGTTGGGTTTTGGTAACAACGCATTTTTACAAAAATGCTTTGGTACCCCCAACTCCTATACTACTTAAGCCTAATCATGCTGTGGAAACCTGGGGAATTTGTACATGTAGGCCTGGTTTTTCTAACCCCATGTAAAAGCGAGAGGGTAACAGATATTTTCAAAGGAACTAAATGGTTGTAGCATTTTGTTCTGTGGATATGGCTTGAATTTTCTTTCTCCTAGGAGGTACAAATCCTTACAAGTAAGTCACAGTTCAAATGCTTTTTATCTCGTAAATCGCGAAGCATTGAGCGAGATATAATATACTGGAATAGATTTGCAAATTTTCAATCCTTCCATCAAGTGTAAAGTTAAGGTTTTCATTTCCCCAGTGTATTACGTCATTCAGTTGTCTAGACAGTCTCGTTTCACGCAATGCATCATTTATATCATGTCATGCTAAAATGTTTTGGTCATTTTAAACCCGTTTCACTGTTGTTTTACTCTGTTTTACTCTTGTTAGCTCACAGTTATTCCATCTTCCCAAGAACAACCAGAGTCTCAAACTTACTTCCTTCATAAGTAGTAACATCTTTATCCTTAAATAGCTTTAAGCAGTCAGCCATGCCAGTAATAAGATCTCTAAAAGTGCCAAGGCGCTTACGGAGGCTTTAACCGCAAACTGACCTCCCAGTATTACAGAAACCTATTTGGGTGTAATTGATTTTAAGTTCTAACTTCTTCAATTCTTTTTATATCTCAAACTCAATATGGAAAATTAAAACTGATCTGTGGACTTAACTTTGGGTTGTTTCTTATTGATGAGTAACCACCCCCAAAAATGTTCTTTTTTTTAACTTGTGAATACACGAAGTGTTGAACGAGTTAAAACAGTGGGTCAACATTTCACTTGATCGCTCAATCAGTCGATTGGTTGTTAACATTGAGCCCATGACAGGGATGTAGCTAAGAGCTGGCTACTGGCTAATTTCACCACCTGAAAGAGACCTAATCTAATATCACCGGCTGAAATTTCACTAGAAAACAAAAAATACTTTCGGAGATGTTGAAGGTGCACCAGCCAGAAATACCGGCTGAACTTGTTAATGAGCCTGCTAAGTGTTTTCTTTGCTACACTCCTGCCATGATTTGTTATGGTTATGGGTCGGTGAACATTGAGCCCAGGATATGTAATGGTCACTTGCCTTACCCATGGGGGTGGCATTGGAAGAAGGGTAGGGTGGGGAGTTGGATGCAGGGGGTGGGGGTCGATGTAGGAAACTGCCTAGGAGAGGGGAGGGTCTGTGAATATTGAGCCCAGGATATGTAATGGTCACCTGCCTTACCCATGGGGATGGCATTGAATGTAGGGGAGGGCGAGGAGTTGTATCCAGGGGGTGGCTGGTTAGTGAAGCAAAAACGTCTAGGAGAGGGGAGGGTCCAGAGTTGTCTCATACATGTAGGAGCCTTTAAATAATTATCTCAGAGTTCCCCACCTCCTTACTGTGAGGTCGTGTGGCCCACTTGACTTGGGTCTGCTTGGGCCACAAAGACAAACTGAATAGAATGTTCATCTTGCTTATACCACAATAAGTTTCGTTAAAAATATTAATAAACAAGTTAATATACATGTACATACATGTAGGAAAACGTCAACATTTAAATACCTTCCTGGGAAATCTCCTGAGTAGATCTGAATAAGATTTCCATGACCTAAACACCAAAAACGAAAAAGCCACAGCTGTTTATCTAAGGGTACTCAGGATTGTCACTGAAGGTACACTGGATTGCAAGGATGGAAGTACTGGGTTATAGTTCATCAAATTTGATTTTGTAACAGGCGGTCAATAAATCAAAATTGTTATTCTGGTAGAATTTTGAGTTTTCTAAGCCATTATTTTGTCTCAGTCTTTAGTTTGTATTTCTTTGTGTTCATCATTCACTTTTAGTGATCTTATCTTCCTATTTCAAGATAATATACATGTAGCATGCTCCTGGTCATAATCATGATAACATGTAACATACATATCAACATAAATCTGGTTTTTTACTTTTTACTATCGCAGGGTTCTCAATAACTTTTTAATCGACTGTTCCATTTCTGTTAACAACCGTAACAATGTCGCACATGACCAAAAGGTCTCACTAAACTTTGTATTGAAACACCGTGATCTACAGCTGTAACACTTACTAGTGACACCCCTCGCAGGTGTTACAGGTTATGGGTTAAATTGAGAACACTGCTATCGCAATACTATCGCAATACTGATCCAGCTATAATTGCCATAATATTGCAATAGTGCCCCAACTATCACAATAGTATTTGCAATTATAGTAAAATTTTACTCAATAGTCACCCCTACTGACCTGCCATCCTTTCCAAAAGAGCTCCAACCACCATTCCTTGACAGCTTTCCACGACCATCATACGACAGTGTGCTCTCACATTTGACATGGTTAATATTTGAGACAGTGTATCAAGTCTGAGTTCACTGAAAAAAAAAACAAACAAACAAGATAGGTGGACAGGAGTGACATACCAGTAAATGGACAACAAGTTAACAAAGTAAATGCAGTATACATGGAAATTTACAAGAGCTATTCAAATTAATACAGTTGACACTCAAATTTCCATCAAAATATTTCAAGATAAATGTTTGAAAGAAAAGTGGCATAAAAAATGTCTGTCAAGAAAGAGGAAATAGCAAATATTTTAGCTTACCATATCTTTGTTGCTCCTCTGCAGTAGTACATCTGAGCAATGAGATCAGATGTTGGCCTCAGAATTGAAAACCTAACAACATGCCTATAAATGAATAAAATTAATATTGATAATTAGTATTATACTGAAACAGTGGATAGCATTGTTGGCGCGCTCTGATTGGCTACTGAAACTCGGAATAGCAAGTGCTATTCACCTCCCAGCAATTTGCGTGTGAAAATTGTGATCGTTGACAGGAATAAATGAGTTAAAAAGCATCATTTTCGTTATATTATCTCACTGTTTCAGTATTATACTAAAACAACTATTCACCTCAGTGTAGGTGGGTAGTGGTGGATATTTATAATATCCACCACTACCCACCACTACCCACCTCCACTGAGGTGAATAGTTGTTAAATATTGTATAGACTGTCCTTATACCTGGGGAGGTATAAGATTGATTGATTGATTGAGGAAGGGGGGGGACTCCCATGTAAAATTGATAGGGGGCTAAGAGGTGCCAATTCTAAAACAACATGTTATATTCTGTCATATGCTGTCTGCTTTTTGCCCTTAAAGGTACCCAGATACATGTAATTCTAACTGTGGTCATTTTAGATTTAAGCACTCTAAGCAGTACCAATCAGCAAATTAAAAGGTACGACGAGCACCCTCGTCATTTTTATAAATGGGAGTCCCCCTCGGTTCCTTATACATTTTCATAAATACAGTTATGCTTATATTTTATCAATTTTATAGTTTTTATTTATGTAAATATCTTATATTTATCTTTTATTCACTTATTTTTTTGTGTCCCCTATTAGTAGAAGGAATTTTTTTCCCTTCGGCTAGTCTTTTTACCTTGACACAGAAATAAAGTTATCATCATCATCCCTCGACAGTCAATCATGTAACCATTGTATGAAGAGGGGAGGGGGAGGGGTGGAGTGAATAAGGGAGGGAGGGAGGGAGGGGAGCAAAAATGTTAGAGACTGAATCAGATACTACCAGTAATTAAGTTGAGCAAAAAAAAAACATTCTTTACTTTTTCATTTTCTTTTTCTTATACTTTGCTTGGGAAAACTGTGTTCTGTCTTTAAATGTTGCACTGTTCTCCACAAGGTGCTCAACAATATCCTTGAAAAGAAGTCATACATTAGTAAAAGTAAATGCATTGAATACATGGAAGGTTTAACCCTTTCATTCCCAGAGTCAATTATGAGTTACAGTTCTCAAACTCATTAAGGAAATTAATGTTTAATAAGTGTTTGGAAATCATCCTGTACCTTGCCACTAACTCCTTGTGCTTTCAAATCCATAATTTCATCTCTAGACAACTTCTGAGAAGTGCTATCATTTTGCAGAAACTGGTTATTTTTATCATCTTCTATAAAAAGTGGAGAATTGTTCAGTTAACTCAAATTCAAACAAGATAAAACAACTGCATAGTAAATAATAATTAAGGAAAAATGATCTTTTAGCTAAAGTTTGCTCTACAAGAAATTATGCAAAGTGTGTACAAAATCTACATGTACAGTGTATATGTTGTGGTTCAAATTTTTCTTTGGTTTAAAATTTTTTAAACCAGTTTGATTTTTGTTTTCCTTTGTCTCAGAATATGATAATGAATTTGAGACAAAGGAAAATAAAAATTGAACTGGTTTGAAAATTTTTAAACCAAAGAAAAATTTGAACCACAACATATAATACATGTAGTGTGTTGGCTGAGAGACAAAATGGGCCATTCCATTTAATGTCCGTACCCTCCCTATTGAGGGGTAGGGAAGTCCTAGGGGGAGGGGGGGTTCAAGAGTCATTTCTAAAGGGGTAGCTTTGTCAGTACCTTTGATCAATCATGCAAAAATATCTTCCTTTTTCTGAAGGGGGAAATGTATCGGCACTTTGATCTTTTTTTCCCTAAGGGGTAAAATTCATAATAACCCCTCAATAGGGAGAGTGCGGATATTAAATGGAATGGCCCAATCCTGCGGGCAAGACAAAAGTGCAAATGCTCCTTCAACATGACTGTGTTATTTTTGTCTATAAATAAACAAGTTCTACCAAGTCGTTTATAATTTCATAGAAATTTTCTTTAATATATACATTGTTGCTTCAATCGCAAACATCATCAGAAAAGTATTCATGTTGTACCTACCAACATCGTGTTTTGCTTTGAGAAGTTCATCTACATCCTCCTTTGCCTCCAACCTGTTCAGTTTGCCTCCTTTCACTTCAAAGATTGATCCCAAGGGACAGTCAATAGCATTATCCAATGTAAAGTGCAATCTTTCAAATATCTCCTTCCTATTTCATTATTTTAAAGGGAAATATTAAATGTACGTATACATTCATGTGCATGTAAGATGATAAAACAAATTTATACTGAAACATTGATGCACGTGTTTCAAAACAGTTTACCAAGAATTCTCGTTTCTTACTTGCCCTTGCGAACTTTCACAGCTTTGATGACATTTTCCTTCTTCAAAATCACGTATTCGCCCTCTCTGATCATCTTTGATAAAAGAAATAGTTTGAGAAAATCCTCTTCATCACATGAGCTACAAACTGTACAAGCTGGCAGCCATCTTGGAATTAAAGTATGCGTCATTTACTGATCAATGTAGCGTCCTTCAAAAAGCCTACTACTGACCATTCAGTGTTGCAGGCGCTTAAAATTGCTTTCCGCAAACGAACAAAATGGTGGTAGTGAATTTTTCGTTCAGAATGCTTTCGTGTTACAGCGTTAAACCTCTGTAGTCGAACAAAATGTAGTCCAGGGCGTAATTTAGTTAATGAAGAATGGGATCACAGACGTTAGAGATCTTGCGACAGGGAGTTTGGGCATCCCTGACGGGGGGATGGTTCTTCGATCCTCATCAAGAAATATTCACGAACACTTTTCATTTCTATTTGTGGATTCTTCTCCTGTGTTTGCCGTTTTCGCTATATCTGGTAAGATGCTTCATGGTTGATTCTTTTCTAATGATAGCAAATTTAAACCAAATGAATGATGAGATGTCGTAGTTGTAATTTATATCAATGATGCAGCAGATTTCAAGTTTCTTACCGGCAAAATGTCAGAAAATGTACATGTACATGTACATGTATTTGGACCCGTTCAAGTGTCTTCCCTCAAAAATTTAAGATGTGAGTTATATATAAATATACTTTTCCTGTTAAAGGCAGAAATATGTTATTTATAATATATATGCAGGGCCACTTTTTTCAAGGACTATTTACATGTGATACAAAATTTACAAACATGTACATCATCAAGTCCTTTTCCTCGTGTGGGGAACATGCACAGTCATCCTGTAGCTTAATTAGTTTCTTTATTTTGTTAATTTTCCTTATTGCTGACCTCAACCAATAATCCTCAACTTGAGAGGTAGGTATCACTTAGTAAATAAATTAAGTTTTGGTGGCTAATTGTCATAGAATAATGGGTTTACCTCGGTGTAAGAACCTGTGACTTTTTCCTTTGTTTTTTACCTTTGTAGAATCGCATTCCCAGTTGACTCTATTCTTTTATGCCTTTTGTTTTCTTTGTTTTACGTCACTCGTGAGTTTCACAGGTTCTTACACCGAGGATGAGCCAGAATAATTGATGTTTAATTTGATGAGAAATTATTGTCGAAGAAAATTTTGGTGTGATGGCGCTACAGATTTTTCTAACTTAAATTAATGTAGATGTACATTTATGTGCTAAGTTTAGGTCTACATATGTATTTATTTCGTGGCCTGTTTGACCTGACAGTGGTTTCACAGATACAGTGTAAACTCTCAAGAGTGCCAAAAATCAAAATTAAAAAAATCTCAAATTTTATTTGGTAAAATATTGAAAATAAATGTTACCATGCAAAAGTACTTCCAAAGAGGTTTTATTTGAATGGTCACACCATAGGATTTTGTCGACAGACTCAAAAGTTAGAACTGTATTACATATCTCTATTATTGTCTCTGGAAGTGAAAGGGTTATTAGACTGCAGTTTAGCTGAATTTGTATGTTCTAAATGTCAAATTTTGTCAAATTCATTTTTACAGGGGACAGCTCCATCAACCTTGGTTTGGATTCTTTATTCCATGGTTATTGCAGTCCTGTTTTTGGTCATAAAATACCTGAATTACAGGTTACACTTGATGTTCGACGGTGAAGAAATCCGTACGGAAAGTGAACAACAGGAAGTGAGACATGGAGAACCAGGAGCTGAGCGTGATGAGATCTCGCGAGTGGAGGTTAGCAGCGGCCCTGCAGATGCTGGAGGGGAAGTAATTGAACTGGAGGTGATAAACCGTTGTTCAGAAGATGTTGCCAACGAAGGTGGCGAGGAAAATGTAGCGCAACCAACTACTACTACAGCTCTATCCACGCCGCCTCACTCTTCCTCTTCTCTTGTTATAAATTCGTCATCAGTTCCAACTGCTACAAGCCTTCACAAGGTCCAACTGCTTGATAACTGTAATATTATAACAGCTTCTAAATATAGCTTTCTCAGGGTATCTTCTTTCATCCCTTGGTAGCTGTTCTATGGCTTTTTTCTAACATTTATTCAATCCTTACAATTTACAGGGCTTCTGATATTATGTGATGATGCTATTTCGCACAATAATTATTCACCTCAAATTGCGTAATTTACGTAATGTACTAATCAGCGCATATTTATTCAAAAATTGCATAAATTGAACATTTCATGAGCAATGTGCTTACAGGTCAGAAACACTGGAAATCTGTCTGAAAACTTGAAAAGAAAACACAAAAATAACAAAAATTATGAAAACTATGCAAATGGTTATCTATACTCATTTATGACCAGTGGTCTGTACTTCATGTAATACTACATGATCTACACACCACCTAAACATTTACCGTATTTTCTCGATTGAACACCGGAGTGTTTATTTAAATTCGACCTCATGGTCCCGGCATTTATTTGAACCCAGCGTTTCTTCGAGTCCAGGCTTTTCCTGACTCATACGCTAAATTGATCAAAATATTTCCAAACTCTTGATGGAAACAAGAACAAGAAGTCTCAAAGAGAATATTTTGTCAATAAACTGTAACAAGTGATGTTCCATAGCCTTGAACCTGGTGGTTTATTTCACCAAACACTACATTATTTCACAGTACAATCAATTACACAATACCGAATTTAAATAAACGCCGGAGGCATTTATTTAAAACTCACCTTGTCAACCCGGCGTTTATTCGGGGGCCATCGTTTAATCAAGAAAATATGGTAATAGCCATTTACCACACAATTTGCCATAAAAATGCCGCATAATTTTCCTTTTTTTTCACGTCCTATCAGAAGATCTGACTGTAGATTAGACAAAACCTGCAATCTTTCTCTAGCAATCCTTTCTAAGCTTCTAATTCATTGGTCTGCTGAGTTCTTTAATCATTCTTACGTACATGTACTTGACCAATGGCTTGTGTACTCAATCTCTTAAATGCATACCCAGTAATATGTCCATTTATGCTTTCTTTGTTTCCCTAAGTAATCTTGAAAATAATAACAAATTACAGTTGAACTTCCATGTGCAACCACCTCTCGTAAGTGTCCACCTCTCCTAAGTGTCCACCTCTCGTAAGTGTCCACCTCTCCTAAGTGTCCACCTCCCCTAAGAAACCACTTTTCTAAAATACCAAATTTTTTTCAAGTGAAATCACTATGGTCAAAACCTCTCGTTAGCGACACCCTTCATAAGTGACCTTGAACATTTTCAACGCTGGTGATTTGCATTTAAATTCTATTGTTTGTAACCTCTGGTAAGCAACTACATGTACTTTCACATGTTTCTATGTCAATACAGACACAAATTGAATAATGTGTTACATTTTGACTGAAATAAAACAATTTTTTTCCTTGCATTAAAAGTCTACATGAATGTTTGAATCCATTTTCATTCCTCCTATCCCAATTGCCTTATTTTTTCCCCAGCTAGTTTGGGGATCTGGCAAGTTGTGTTTTTTTTAGAAAGAGCTGGCTGTAATGATACTTGATTGTGTTCTTTGTTAATTTGTTTGATAGGGAAGTGATGAACATGGAATGAATAAAATGGAGTGTTATGGTATGTGAGTGACAGAATGTTATAAATTTAACCTTTCATGCAAATTAAACTACTGCAAAGACTGTTTTAAAATCATCAGTAATGATGTTTTTCACCTACAGTACTATAAAATTTAATTTATATTAAACGGCACTTATTTATTAAGGATATTTTAGCGATTTTCTTGTTTTGTCCGGCTAACCACAGTACCAGACTAAAGTACTTTAACAGAGAACTCAGGCAGAATGCATTTGCATTCGAACTGCAAACCTGTTAAAAACTTGAGATCCACAAAATGAATTTTAGATTGTGCCTAGAATTCATTTTGTGAATCTCAAGTTTTTTGAAAGGTTTGCCGTTTGCATGCAAATGCATTCTGCTCCAAGTTCTTACTTCTATCCGATACTGTATCTATCAATTAAGATCATATCACACATTGTAAGTTTCTCACTGATAATTGAATGTTCTTTTTGTTGCAGATCTTGATGAGGGTGACGATGAAGACATGGTTGTAACAGAATTACAGAGTAACAGAATAAAAGAGAAAGAGGTAATGCCATTCGAGCATTGATTACCCTTGCATCAGGAGCCTGGCCAAAAGCCCGGCAAGCCTGGCAAAGCCTGGCCTGGCCAGGCTTGCCGGACTTTTTGCCGGGCTTGCCAGGAAAGTGTGGCCTGGAAAAGCCTGTCAAGCCTGGCCAAGGCCGGGCTTTCATGGCCACCTTGGCAACCCAAACCTGGAAAGCCCGGCCTTGGCCTGGCTTTCCCGGCCACCTTGGCAACAAAAGCCTGGCTTTCGTGGCCATGTAAATTCTATGCCGGGCTTTCAAGGCCACCTCGGCAACAAAAGCCCGGTGTTCCTTAAATTTTTTTTTACATGTCATGTTATTTTTTTGGAATCCATGTAGTATTTAGATTGTTACTGTATGTGCCTTTCGTAATCAATGATGATTGGTTTTGTTTCACCAGATAAGTTTTGCTGATGAGAAAACTGAAAGAATGGAACATACCATGAGACAGAGGTAATCTAGCTCTGATATTATTAGGGCTGTTTTCAATTGGGTGTCATAATTAAAATGAAAACCAAGTAATCACTCTGGCCAATCATAGCAGATGTATTAATGCAGCATTCTCAGTTGAACCCGTAACCCATAACACCTGTGAGGGGTGTCACTAGTAAGTGTTACGACTGTGAATTAAGGTGTTTCAATACAATGTTTAGTAAGACCTTTTGGCCATGGGCCACATTGTTACGGCTGTTAACAGAAATGGAACAGTTGATTAAAAATTTATCGAGAACCCTGTAATGCAATCCAAAGAACCAGTCAGAACTCAGAGTATTTACATGCAGCTGGTGCCAAGCATGCATACACGATGAGAAAGTGGCATGAGGGCATGAGTTTTTTAGCTAATCACAAAAGTGTAGAAATGCAAAACCACAGCATTCCAATCGTAAAATTACTTTTGACACTTAATTGAACATTGTATAACTTACATCATTATTATTACCGTAAATCCTCTATTAAGCCCCCCTCTCAAATAAGCCCCCCCCCCTTTTCCCTTCACAACCCACACAATCAAAAATATAACGGCTGGCTGTATAACCGGTAAATTTATACCGTTCCAATCTGGACACGAATTCATATACACAGTACTTGCGAGCTTTGGGGAAAATATAACCGGTAGTTGTACCAAAAATGATCATTATTACGGTAATCAATGAGTTGTGAACTGCTTGTGTTTCACTAAATTGTAATAAGCCCCCCCCCCCCCTCCTCTCTAATAAGTCCCCTCTCTAATAAGCCCCCTCTTTAAAAAGCCCCCACTCTATTAAGCCCCCCTCTCTATTAAGCTCCCCCCCTCTCTATTAAGCCCCCCCTCTCTATTAAGTCCCCCTCTCTATTAAGCCCCCTCTCTATTAAGCCCCCTGTCTATTAAGCCCCCCCTCTCTAATAAGCCCCTCTCTCTATATATTAAGCCCCCCGTCTCTAATAAGCCCCCTCTCTATTAAGCCCCCTCTCTATTAAGCCCCCTCTCTATTGAGCACCCTCTCTAATAAGCCCCCCCTCTGTTAAGTCCCCCCTCTCTAATAAGCCCCCTCTCTATATATTAAGCCCCCCGTCTCTAATAAGCCCCCTCTCTATTAAGCCCCCTCTCTATTAAGCACCCTCTCTAATAAGCCCCCCTCTGTTAATTCCCCCCTCTCTAATAAGCCCCCTCTCTATTAAGCCCCCCCCTCTCTAATAACCCCCTCTCTAATAACCCCCTCTCTAATAAGCCCCCTCTCTATTAAGCCCCCCCTCTCTAATAAGCCCCCTCTCTATTAAGCTCCCCCCCCCCTCAAAAGCACTTGAAATTATTAAGCTTAATAGAGGATTTAGCTAGGGTACCTAAATTATTACTTAACATTCAATTCATGTTGCAATTTCTCACCGCATCATGCATCGGGTGCAGTCATACCAAGAAAGAAATGTGGTCAAATAAAGCAATGGTTTTTGCTGCAAGCATTTTTAAGAATGGACTTTACTCTCTTGCAGTTTATTCCCAATAATGGGTAACACTTCATACTTTCAGAAAATTATTATTTTTATACCCAAACATCTTTGAATTTCAGGAAATAAAACTTGTGTTGCCATTCAGGGTTTGCAAAATTTAAGAATCCTTTTAAACCCACACTTGAGTGGTGTGGCTCTTCTCTCCAAATTTCACATCAATATCTTGATTCATCTGATTTTTTTAGTCCAAGTGGACAAATAGAGTCCAGAGAAATGGGCCATGAACATGTTAATGGTGAGTTGTTTCACAGAAGCTTCTTGTTTTTGATCATGCATGCCGTAAAATGCCACTTATATTATAAGCCCATCTGGTAGGCCTATTAGTTTGGTAACAAAACATAAACTGCCTCATATATGTTGCAGGCATTTTTTTAGGTAAATTTAATTTTTCACTAGGTTAATTTTTTTTTCACTAGGTAATTTTAATTTTATAATTTTAAAGTTCCAGTGAAATATTTTTTAACTAGGTTATTTTTTTTTACCTACAATCTTTGACAATATTTTTAAGACGCTCTAACCTTTTCTTGACCGTCAAGATAAATTCTTGCTAAATCCCCCCCCCCCCCCCCCCCCCCCCATCACAAGGTTAATTTTGGTGCTTAAAACTAGTTTCCTCCAAACAACATTGTCCGAGAGGGGGGGGGGGGGAGGGGGGAGGGGATCATTTCTACTAATCCTGTGGCCAAAATGTTTTATAATCTTGAAGAAATATTTAAGAGGGTGCTTTTATTGAAGTGTCCCAAAGACTTTTGTCGACAATAATTATTGTAGTTTACCTGTTTCTTTATTTTACATAAAACCTACTGATTATCTGTGATGGTTAGCTTTGTGTTTGGGTAAGCTTTGAGTTAGGGTTAGGGTTAACTTTGTGTTAAGGTAATTGAAATTGTTAAATGGTCAAAAAAGGGAATTACAGTTTGAGAGTAACACAACAAATAATTTCTTAGAAAACTAGTGTTAGTTTTGCATAAATTAAATTTTGGCCGAGGGGAGTCTGGGACCAATAATAACCAAAGAAAATTAAGCCATTTGTCAAGCCAGTTACCCACAGCCGCTCAATTATAAATAATAAATTAATTTTATTATAATTAAATGCAAAGGTAAAATTACTGCATTGAATCACTTTACTTCATTCTTGCATCCTCTGTAGATGCAGAGTTGCCCATTAGTGAGTCAGATGACACTTTGGAGGGAGCAGTGGGCGGGGAAATAATTATTGAACATCGTGCTAGTCAGGAGTTGAAGTTGAAAGACTTGGAATCAGATAGTAAAGGTAACATGAATGCCTTAACCCTTTCACTCCCAAGAGTGCCAATTAAACATCAAAACTAAAGAAAAATCCCAAATTTCATTTTGTAAAATATCACAAAACAAATGGTACCATGCAAAAGTAATGTCGAAGAGGTTTCATTTGAATGGTCACACTATAGGTTTTCGTCCACAGAATCAAAAGTTAGAACAACAAGAATTTTTGAATTTTGAATTTTTATTATCAATTATTTCTATTTTTATTTATGTAATTAAGATATTTTTTAAATTGTTAATAAAGATTATTTTTATTAAAGTTAGAACAACAATACATGTCTCCATAATTGACTCTGGGAGTGAAAGGGTTAATAGTGATAATGGATAATTGTAGGAGAGACAACATGTCATTCATAGTTGCATGCATTTGAATTCATGTTTTCCGCTCACGTGACCATTCTGTACAGATCGAGCTCGACCTCTGTTGTCCTCTCGAAATTGTTACCCACCTACCACTCCCGCAGTGGTTTATTGTCAGTTTTGCTTTTGTTCTTGCCTTCAATAATAAATAAGTCTTTGAATAAGTCTTTGAATCAACAATTATATCATGTAAATTTGAAACTATCCTTATAATTCTCACATTGCCACGCTTTTATTTACATTGTTGTTACAAGCATAATTAACATTTGTTCCCACTTATATATTCACTGTCAACGCTTTGTACATTACTTATTAACTGAAGATGACAGAAGTTGCTGTCGAAGCATGTTTTTCAAACTAAAACGTTTTGTCGTTTTTCTAAATCAAGGACAAGAAAAATCGATATCGAAAATCTTTTTTCGACTTTCTTATCAGAACGCCATGTAGATTCCATCAAGCAAATAAAAAAATATCTGTCATACACACTTTAAAGAATACTCAGAAGCCACTAGTGGGAAAAGAAGATCTTCGAACTACATGTGTTTATATCAGTGTGGAGCGATATTTCTTGTTCGGAAGTCAGAACCAAAGAAGCGGAGTTTTAAAGAATTTTCAAGCAGCCGAAGGAACATTATGGTAAAAGAATTTATGTTGATATCAATTTGTGATTGACTGTTTATAAAACGTGCCCCAATTCAGTCAGATTGACATCTTGAATTTTGCCATGTGCTCAGCCAATTTGATGCTTGTGTGGATGGTTCCTCGATGCGCTAATGGCTAGTAACGGATATTTGAATGAAATTTTTCAAAACAAGATTTTGTTGTCCCTTTTTATGTGTTAATTCATTCATTGCATAGGTTGAAAAGCAATTTTATGTAAACAAAACAAAACTTGCATATTTTTACAGTTCTAACTTCACTCGCGTCACCGTTTGCAAAGATGTCTGTCTATTTTTTGCAATTTTGAATTCCAAATCTGAGTTTCTTGTCAATTTTCGATTTGGAACTAGTGTAAATTTTATTCGGAAATTAGTCATGCTAATTATTCTAGACCAAGAAAAAGTTCGTTTTTGGAGCTTTTTGCATTCTAAATGTACTGTGCAGACGGTCGCGTAAAAGTGTTTTTGAGACTTGCTAAAATTGAAAAATGGCCTGGTCGTCAATGTGTTAATGTTCCATTCTTTGAATTTCAAAGTAGAGCTTGAAAATCTCCAAAAAGTGACTCAGGTTGTGTTTTCTACCATTGTTTAGACACACTGAGTGACCTCTCCACACTACCCTTGCCGATAATGGACAGCCACATGGAGTCACGTTCTGTTCCTGGTCTTGTTGTGCCAGACATATATAAGATTTATGAAGAAGCAAGACGGGGACTTCTCTTGCAGACCAAAAGTGAGGGCTCAAATGTCAATGGGCCAAGCAGTCCAAGGAACATGTATCTCTCAGCTCTGGAAAGCCACAGACCAGATTCACCCTACCCTGGGACCAGCTCAGGGGACATGAATGAGGGAATCTCATTTGGATCTAGGCTTGGTACTCAGTCTGATTTAATCGGAAGTAGATCTGAGTCAGAGTACGACGGAACGAGTCTTTCTCGGAATGAGTCGCAAAGTGAGAAATCAGTTGTTCCACGAATGCGATCAATTTCTGACATTGTGCATGAAACGGAAGATGCTGGCGATGGAGAGGAAGAGAGGCAAATTCGAGCTGGAATGGACACTCCTTCGATCTTGGATACCTTATCTCTACAAGACTCTGGCCGATTTCACAACCCTTCGACCAGCTCTCAACCAGAGTCAATAGACAGCGTGAGTGTCAACATCACAATGAACAAAGACACTGCTTCTACAGTGGCACAAACAGGGAGTATAGGAGAGCCCGATGGATCAGGTCGTGAAAGCTCTGACCTCCTTGCAATGGGACAGCGATCGTCATCGTTAGCTCGCAGAAGGAGAACGAGTCTGCAGAGAAGAAGGAGAGCTGAAACAGGGGGGGCTATTCGGCGACGCAGACGACATGATTCAGGAGCACATGCTGATGTGTTGTTACACTCAGCTGATGGTGGACCATCGACTCATTTAGCACTGTCACATGACGACACTTCTCCTGGGGCCCAACACAGTTATCTGGATGAAAATGGTAAGGGTGGTCCTAGAAAAAGAACAGCTAAGGTTTTTCCTTAGTATTGCATTAAGTAACACTACTGCGCATAATTTCTTGCTTCATTAGCACACGCACAGTCCAAAACAAGAGGGTTTCCTTTGAGGATAAGAGATTGTTTTCTCCCACTAAATGTACAAAGTGACCTATCTTTTTTATTGCTTAATTTTATTGTTAAAAGCATCCTCTTTGAGTTAAAAGAGTTTAAAACAATTTCTTCATCAGTAAAAAAAGTTATAGCTAAAAGCATGTACACACCGGTTATTTATGGACATAAAATCATGACCTTGGGATCATGCACGCAAGGAGCATTTTGAGTTAATGTCATTTGAGGCTGTGTGCATTTGCCGTGAATCATATATCAAAGTTTTCCTTATGGTTGATGCATTATACATTATGCAGGGTTTCTGACTGGGTGCGGGGAAAAAACTAAAATTGTGCGGGAGTTTTGAAGCAAATTGTGCGGGAAATTGTGCGGGATTGCGCAATATCCTGTGACCAACCAAATATTCAATCACCAGTGTTCTAGCCAGGCCAGAAAAACATGTAAGGGAGGAAATTCAGCATAAATGAAAAATACAAATAGATTTTTTACTTTGGGGATTAAAATGTACCCAGCAATGGCCAATTTGCGGCTGTTTTTCTTCACCAAAGTTTATTTGTCTCAACAAAATCACATTGCGTGACACGATGAACTCGATCGGGTAAAACCGAAATACCACATTTAAATGAAATGTTTCCGATCTGTTGCGAGTTCCTTTATGAAAAATTCGTACATTTTATGTAGTTTGAATAATTTCCATTAAAGGTTCACACAATTTCTTCGAAAATTTGCCGCGAAAACACAACCTCGAGATGTATGCAAATTGCGTGCTAAATGTAATTTGATAGCATGGTTGTTTTGCATTTTCCTGAATGAAAACGTCTTTCACTTGATTGAAAAAATCAAATCCAGTATTCTGATTAGAACTTACAGTACCGGACAGAAGTAACCTAACAGGGAACGCTTAGCAGAACGTGTTCCCCTTGGCGTTCCATTTTGCGTTCCCTTAGCGTTCCATTTTGCGTTCCCTTTGCATTCCATTTTGCGTTCCCTTAGCGTTCCTTCAAGTTCCAAGAACGCGTTCCCTGTTAGGTTACTTCTGTCCGGTACTGTAATCATTTTCTCCTATCAATCCGAAGTTCCAGCGCTTTAATAGTTTGTTTGGCGATTCGCAAACTTGATAAGTTCTTTGCGAAAATAATTCAGACAGAGTGACATTCATTTCGGCGTGACCGGGTACATTTCTTCGGTGTTTCTTCTTTGGTCCCCGACATATTAAACTGAAAGAGGAAGCGAAAGGGCTCGAAAAAATATCAACAGGCCGCTAAGAAAAACGAAAAAGCTACGCGAAAAAATCTGTAGGAAGTCGGAAAGAAGTAAAACTGAGACTAGTTCCCAGGATGGCGAAGAGAACGCCTTGTTGTTTTTATATCGATCCTCTCGAGCTGTTCGAGGAAAGCGAGGGTTTTCTTGATTGTTTGGAAGGAAAATGGGTTGAAAATAGTCTAAAATGTTTCTCGAAATCTTGGTAATCAAAAGAAATACCTGATTTAATTAACATTTTAATCAAATATTTCAGTATTGTGCGGGATTGTGCGGATTTTTAGGAATTGTGTGGAATTGTGCGGGTTTGACCGAATTGTGCGGTCCCGCACCTGCGCATCCTGTCAGAATCCCTGATTATGTATCTTCAAGGTATACCGTAAAGTAATCACATCGCTTTCGTGATTATGGTGACCTATGTTTTTTATTTCATTTTTCCAAATAATACTTGGCAGGGAACAATTATGGAAAGTTTCAAAAAAGTTGTATGTCAACTTTTGTTTCTGAGGAATCACCTTTAGTTAATTTGTTTTGGCTTTGATAGAACACTGATAATAACCTGCGTGAAACATGAAGGCAGTACTGCATGGATAAATAGGGTACATGTAACCTTAGTCCATCACATCGCTTTCGTGATTATGGTGACCTATGTTTTTTATTTCATTTCTCCAAATAATACTTGGCAGGGAACAATTATGGAAAGTTTCAAAAAAGCTGTTTGTCAACTTTTGTTTCTGAGGAATCACCTTTAGTTAATTTGTTTTGGCCTTGATAGAACACTGATTTACCAATTCTCAAACTCATTCATAAGTTTGAACAAAGAAAATCATATTCCAGTACACCTTTTCACTGAGTGTTTTATATTGCAGGCATATTACAGACGTATATGTTTCATAATGATACACCAATGATGCCGAGTACTGCTTACTCACCCACGCGGCTCAGGGATTTACTCAGAGACAACTGGTATAATCATAAATAAATGATTTTATAAATTACGAATGAACTTTCTGTGAAAATGCATTGTACTGTGTTGTCATTTCATAACACAACAGCAATTATTATAGTAAAATAATACAGTAGAACCTCTACTAACGGCCACCTCCCCGTAACGGCCACTTCTCTACAACGGCCATGTTTTCTTGTCCCGCCTTCTCATTCACCCACTCAAATCCTCTAATTGATAACCTCCCCATTACGGCCACCTCTCTACAACGGCCAGTTTTTCTTGTCCCAACTTCTAATTCACTCACTCAAATCCTCTAATTGATAACCTCCCCATAACGGCCACCTCTCTACAATGGCCAGAAAAGTCTGTCCGAAGGTGGCCGTTGTAGAGAGGTTCGACTGTATATTGGTAGTCATACAGTACATGTACATGCAGAGTATAGGTTAAAGATAAAATCTGATACATGTAATAGCTGTCCCCTTAAAATACATGTAGTTACCTAATTATGTGAGAATAATTTAAATTATTATACTTGCACTAGTTTTGATATCGGTGGCTCTTAAATGAACTGCCGATAGCGATGGAGGAACGAGTCCAAGGTGTCCGAGGTGCCCCCTCGATCTGATGATGATTTTTATGATCATAATATTTTTTTTGATAAATTTACTTTCAAAGTTGTGTACTTGAAAGGGTTTTGGTATGGTTTCTACAAGGAAGCATTTCAGTTTCCATAACTAGATCTCTCCCTTTTGAAACTGGATTGTTCCACCAACCACCTTTTTATGGCCAGTTAGTGGCATGAACAAAGTCACCCTGGTTATTTTATTTTCGCTGTGTAATTGTAGGGAGACCAGCAGCTCGGCATCAACAGTAGTTGTTGAAACAACTTTGCCAGGATTCCTTCAATCTCACTCAGCAACTACACGTCGCAGCTCTTCCCACAACAGGTGGCCGGACACAATCTCCTCTGTCAGCATTCCTTTCACTAGGCCCACATCTGCGACATCAGCGGAAAAGCCCAGACCACACTACTTCAAATTCCAGCTTCTTCCTGGAAAATCCATAAAAATCAAATTTGATCGACTTGCTCTTTTAGCTCTTATGGACAGGTGGGGTCCAGTGTTACATTTTTCTTTGGTTTGAAAATGTTTATTTGTTCATGGGATTTTTTGCTTGCACAGGCGATGTGATTTTTTAAAAAATTGTTGTGTCCCCAGCACACGGTAAAAATCGCATGTGTAGCCACCATGAACATGCGACGCGACAGCTGAAAAAATCGTTGAAAAAAGTCGCAAGAGTTAAATGTTTCGTGATAAAATTGTGGACATTGTCGCTTGTATAGCCACCCTGCAACTTTTTTCTTACACTTGCGATGTGACAAAAGGGTATCTAGCCAATAAGATTTAATAACTTAAGTGAGGCTTGAGGCTTAATTACCAACTCAGTCCCGCAAAATTTGTCACGTGTGTACCCACCATTGTGCGCTGGCGATGAGCACATTCTGTAACCTGTGCAAGCAAGAAATCGCACATGTAGCCGTGGCTTTACATGTACTTTAAATTGAGACAAAGGAAAACAAAAATAAAACTGGTTTCAACTCACGCTTTATACTGCTTTCAATAAATGTTGTTTTGCTGTACATAAAGTACTGACCACTGCAATGGCAACATGCACTCTTAGAAATTTATCCTTCAGGCAAAAAGCTAAACTCTATAAATGAAGATGATTGGATTAGCTTTTTGACAACACACAAATTAAACACATCTGCATGTGTCAACATGAAAACTTTTGAGTTTTTCTGTATATTTTGGGACTAAAATAATTTGTCACAAAAGAAAAGCCCCTTTTGTACTAAGCCATATTTCAATTGTACAGAGTTATATAGTTTATGTTTTCTTTCCAGTGGAGCTTGTGAAGTAATAAATGAGGTTCCCTTGCACTGAATGGGGAATGGAATGAAGCTATTTTCTTGTATGGCAGACAAATGGCATTCACTGTGTGCGAAAATAATTATAAGGACTTCGCTACATTCTTTCTCAATATATTACAAGTATTAAAACAATTTTAGTTTTTGCTTTTTAAAGACCTGAGTAAAACCTTCTGCAAATTTGACTTATAACTGTTTGTGAAAATCATGCACCAGACCTGTGCATTAACTTGAGATAGAGATACAGTGCAGCCCAAAAATAATTTATGCACAAGAAGTGGCACAAGAAGTTCTTGCGCTGCAAGAATGCGCAAGCTGTTGCATTAGAGCGAAAATGCCATGTTTTTGCGGTTAACCCACAAGAATATTCGAGATGCAAGAAGTTGAAATTCCAGCCGCAAGAGGCCGTAAGAAGTTAAGAACCTAAGCCACAAGAACCAGCAAGAAGTTGCCTGGTCCAGCCGCAAAAAGTTTATTTATAGTGCTTGTGTAAATTTCGGAGAAGAAGTTACATGCTCCAGCTGCAAGAAGTTTATAGCGTTCATGTTGATGATCGAACAAGTTACCGGGTCCACCAGCAGGAAGTTTATATAAAAATTATGTAGCGCTCGTGTCGATGATCAAAGAAGAAGCTACAGGCTTCAGCCGCAAGAAGTAATTATCAAGCACAATCAATCATTGTCTATTAACTTCTATTTTCTTCTTCTCCTTCTTAGAAACAAGCACAAGATAGAAGCTGTGGTATCTGTATTGTTAGCTATTTTGGTGGCAGTTCTTGGTTATTGGCTTTTGCTGGAAGATTTTTTCAAAGACTTTTGGATTTTTGTCTTCTGTTTTGTGTTGGCCGGATGTCAGTTTTCTCTCATAAAGGTAAGGAGTCACTTGCTGATTACATTTGCATGTAATGCTAAAGAGTAAAGATGCTGTTATATGAGGCAATTTTTCTTTTAACACTGAAAAGAGCCATTGCGAGTCAAGTTGCAGATGACATTGCACATGTAACCCTCTTTGCAACTTGTCTCGCAATGGAAAAATGCATTGCAAATTGCAGAAACATTTGAATAGTTCTTGACTTTTCGCAGCATTGCGATAAAAGTTACATGTATGTAATGGGCAACTTGCCTTGTAATGCTTTCATCAGCGTTGCAGTCAACAGCACTTTAATTTGGCGAGTGCTTTTAAATGCATTGTACTGTACAATAGAGCTACTGGATATCTTAGTTGGTATGACACTCATCTGCAGAGTAGCTAGGAGTTCCTAGGGTCTAATCCTGGCCGGAACATCACCAGGATCTCGACCTTTGCATCTGTAGATGAGTACTCATGAGATCTTATTGTGGTTTGGATGACTATGGAGAAATGGTAGTCCTTTCTCCATTGGGGACGTAAAAGTACCACTGAGGACATAACAAACCCAAGGCATAGCAAACCCTGCTGCTCAAACCTGCAAATTTTATTTTTGTTATAATTTACATGTAGTTTTAAAACCTTTAATTAACATGCTTGTATCAAGAAACCATCTGGGAATGACCACAGGATTTTCCCAGAATAAAATAATTAGGCTTAGCATGGTTTATTCTATAGTTAAGGCTTTTTGCAACAGTGAACTCTCGAGTGTATTCAACCACTGCATGTATTGGCATATTATCTTTTTGCAGAGTGTTCAACCTGATGCAGCCTCTCCAACTCATGTAAGTGGAGTTATTAACCACAATGTAATTAAATGGCTCAGTTCACAAAGCATAGATAGACTGCTACAGTAGCAGTCCCTCTCTGGATAGTCGAGCGGGCGAGCAAATACGCGATTGGCGATCCGAGTGGCGAGCGAGCGAAAAGTATAATGCAAACCGAGGGGGCTCTGGGCCTCTCCCCCAGTTTCCCCTCGGCTCGTTCGCTCGCTCCAGTCTCAACAAGCTTGTTTTCGTGATTAGCTCGCCTGCTCGATTGACTGAAAAGGGACAGCTAGCAGTCTAAAGCAGAGATGTAGCTGAGAGCCAGCTGACGGCTAATTTCACCACCTGAAAGAGAACTTATCACCGGCTGAAATTTCACTAGAAAACAAAGACTTTGTGAGATTTTGAAGGTGCACAAGCCAGAAAAACCGGCTGAACTTGTTAATGAGCCTACTAAGTGTTTTCTTAGCTACACCCCTGACAGAGGGCTTATGTAGTATTTTGACATTTGTCACGCACAAATTGTGTTTTTTTAAAGCCATAAAAAGCATTTCTAAATGGTTACATACCTGTGGCTGGTTAGTCTTGATAACTTAAAATAAAATAAAGCCAATCACTATGTTTAATAAGCTACTCTTTCAACTTTTGAAGTAAATTTCTTATGTAGCAAGATGGGTTCTCTACCTTAGTTTGTATGCCAATGAAACAAAATGTAAACAAAAAATTCTCTTTTAGACTAATATAATTATGGAAGTATAGATCCATTAAAGTGTGTTCTTTGCATCATGTTGTCTGCATGCATTATAGACAAAATTGAAAGTGGCTTTAAACATGTAGTGTGCAACAGTATTAACCCTATTCAGCCTGGGCTTTTTTTGAGTTCCTGAGCCTGGAGGGGGGGGGGGGGGGGGGGGGTGCCCCCCCTTCGTAACTTCAAGAACATTAAGGCTTTGACAATGAAACCTAGAGGGTACATAGTACGTCCAAAATTGTCTCCTTTGCGGTCCGCACAATGGAACGATGACGTCATACGACGTAGTTATTAGGTAATTAGTTATACGGCCGCCATCTTGGATTTCTGAAATTTTTTAAAACCTCTTACAAACCGTCCAAATTGACGCAAAATTAATCAAAACTAATAAATAAACGCTAAATGACGTAAAAATACAAACGTTATACCAATAAACATTGTTTTTCTTCATTCAAAGGTATAAATATGCAAATTTCAAAAAATCATGGCTGTCAAAATCTTGTTGCCATGGAAACGTCAAGTCACGTGATCAAAAAATTGTCATATGAAATTGTTGCCAGATAAATTTTAGAAAAAGTCACAAAGTTTGATGGCGTTTGAATACATATTAAAGAAGTTATTAATGTTGAAAGTTAGCGCGGGCACTTTGTGCCCTCCCCAGGCCGAATAGGGTTAATATTGGAAGCATTAGTTACATGTACAAGTTATTTGTACATTACAGTATTTGTTTTCTTTCCACAGGGTCACAATCACATGATCGTGTTTAGCCGGTCCACTTACTTCTGTGTTTTGGCCATTTGTATTCTTGTACTGGATAAACTGGTGCAGTCAGATGTAACAACATTCACTGTGTACGGTGTTCCATTTTCTACTAACTCCACACTCACTTATGCAAAAGAGTTTCTTATTGGTAAGTATCACTCTGATCTAGCACCGAAAAAATTGCTGTGACCTTTAAAGGAGCTATATGTCATGGATATTTAGATGTTTTGTTGTGAAAACTGCCCCAAATTAAAACTGAGTACCTTTAATTTGTCATACATGAAATGTCGCAGAACACTAAGAGAAGATATAAGTTGAATTTTCGAGAGAGAATAAATTAGAATCAGGTTTTAGCGAGCTTTCCAAGTCACAAGCCATGTGCAGCCAGAGACACTTATTTTTAGTCTTAGAGCACTTAGAATACCGGTAATTTTAAACAAAACTGGGGCATTATTTTTGGGTTTTGACTGTGCACAGGCTTCTTAGGGAGCAAGGAAAACATATAGAGTGGGGAAAACTTGCCATGTCCTTCCCTCACTCACCAAAAATCTCTCTCTGCTCCCTGGACAGAAAGCCTTGAATGCTTTTAACATCTCAATGATCATTACAATTGTATTAAAATTATTTTTTTTAAATTTATCATTAAAGGGGCATTGTCACGCAGATTTTGCTGTGTTTTGGTCAAAATACACTAAATATATGACAAAGTATCTTTGCTCAAACATAAAATTGCTTTTAGAACATCAAGAAGATAATATCAAGTGATTTCTTCAAGGAAGAACAAACCATAATAAGTTTTTCTGCTATTTTTCCACGACTCTTGGGAGGAACTTGAAAAAATTGGCCAATTTTTTCAAGTTGCAATCCATTTCCATCCTGGCCATCCGCAGCCAAAGATAACGAATGCTAGTTTCTGTGCACTGATAGAGTATTTTTTAACAAAACTGGACCATTATTTTAAGGTTTCCATTGAAACAAATATGTTTTTTGGCTTTTCAAAGTGATACTAAAAATAGGTGACAGTGTCCCTTTAAACAGTAATGTAATATTTTACAGTCACTGTGATAAACAATACCCTTTTAGACTGCCAGCTGCCCCTTTTCAGGCAGTCAAGTGGGTGAGCTAATCACGAAAACAAGGCTCGGCAAGACTGGAGTGAGTGAACGTGCCAAGGGGAAACTGTCCCCTCTTGATTTGTATTACTTTCATTCACTCGGTCGATCACTTGTGTGATGCCCACTCGACTATCTACCGTGCATGTGATTATGGTTGCAGTGCAGCCAAGATCGTTGTTATAAAGCTGGAGTTTTTCTCAATATAACGCGCGGGTTCATTGATTGATTCATGGTCACATGACATCTAACAAGCACACTGTTTCCCGCCAAACGTCCATGAGCGGGCAACATGTTTGACGTTGTAACCCGCTGGCACACGTGATCAGACCGTGACAAAAGGTGGCATGAGTATGATACGATTGACGTTTACCTCAAGTGATCGGCGTGTTTTTCAAACTTTGTTGTGTTGTGTTTTTTGTGTTGTTATATAACAAATCACTTAATGACTGATCCCTCGGGAACAGTGTAGTTTATTTCCCTCGAATCTCAATGTTTCCCACAATTTCCTCTCGGGAAACAAAATTCACTGTTTCCTCGGGACCAGTCATTATGCGTTTATTATGTTTTTGTTTTTTCCCGTAGGGTTTGTACTTGGTTTCCCATTGATCTTTCTTGTTGGCCTGTTACCTCAAGTCAACACATTTCTTATGTATGCGCTGGAGCAGTTGGATATGCATGCATTTGGAGGAAACGGTAAACATTTTGGTAGTTTGCGGTGTAGCAAAATCCGTAAGAGAGAGGAGGGTCCGCAGCCGAGTTGACTCGTAGGAGCCTGGTTGTGCCTAAATCATACCGTCCAGAAGGACGTCGGACACCTTATTGAGACTTATATAACGTAATGTCGACACTTAGAATTTCATTTTCCATAAATTTTAAAGTGTAAACAAGAAAGTCTAAAATGCCCACTCAGGTTTGAACCTGTGACCTCAGCTAGCTTCTTCTTCTTCTTTGGCCCTTTGCTCCTCCCGGAGCATAGGCCACCAACAATAACTCGCCAGTCTCCTCTGTCCTGTGCTATCCCTTCAAGTTGTTTCCATGTGTGTCCAGTCCTCTTAATGTCCTTTTCAAGCTCTCGCCGCCAGGTGTTTCGTGGTCTCCCTCTCTTTCGTTGACCTTGGGGGTTCCAGTTCAGGGCTTGACGGCTGATGCTACTAGGTGGTTTGCGTAGCGTATGGCCAAGCCATCTCCATCTCCTTTGTCGGATGTCCTCTTCCACTGGAGTCTGCTGCGTCCTTGCCCATAGGTTCTCATTACTGATGGTTTCTGGCCAGTGGATTCTTAGGATTCTACGTAAGCATTGATTTATAAAGGTCTGGATCTTCTTCATAGATGCTTTGGTTGTCCGCCATGTTTCTGCTCCATACAACAATACTGACTTTACGTTTGAGTTGAACAAACGTACCTTGGTAGATGTGCCGATTTCTCTGGAGTGCCATACCTTTCTTAACATGTTGAATGCTGATCGTGCCTTGCCGATCCTAGTTTTTACATCTGCGTCTGTTCCCCCACTTTTGTCCATTACACTGCCCAAATAGGTAAAAGACTCAGCTTCCCCCAGTTCCTCCCCTTCAATTGTGACTGGTTCATCAGTGCCTGCATTGATCCTCAGGATCTTTGTCTTCTGTTTATTGATCTTCAGTCCTATTTGCACTGAGGTGTGATACAGGTCAGATGTTTTTGCCTGCATCTGCTGGTGGTTATGCGATAGAAGCGCTACATCGTCCGCAAAGTCCAGGTCGTCCAACTGTGTCCACAAGGTCCACTGGATCCCATTTCTTTTCTGGTTTGTGACAAGCCTCATGATCCAGTCTATAGCCAAGATAAACAGAAAAGGTGACAGAAGGCATCCCTGCCTTACCCCGGTCTTAACCTCAAACTTCTCTGTCAATTTCCCCTCATGAACCACTCTGCAAGACAGACCCTCATAAGAGTTTCGAATCAGGTTGACAAACTTCACGGGTACACCATAATGTCGAAGCAGCTTCCATAATGTCTCCCTGTCTAGGCTGTCAAAAGCCTTCTCATAGTCAACAAAATTTACATAAAGGGGGGAGTTCCATTCAATTGATTGTTCCACTATAATTCGCAGTGCTGTGATCTGATCGGTACATGACCTGCCTGGCCTGAAGCCCGCTTGCTGATCCCGGAGGGTGTGATCCACTGGTCCTTTCAACCTTTCCAAGATGATTCTGTTCAGCTAGGCTTAGGCTTAAATAGCGTACCGTACCACTGTACCACCTAGTTTCTCGGGTTGCTTAGTCCTAAATTTAACTGTATAAACTGCTACTCCTAACCTCAACTGAAAGGTAACCTGTTACTCCGTTATATAAGTCTCAATAAGGTGTCCGACGTCCTTCTAGACGGTATGATTTGGGCTTGACCCAGGAGCCTTTGATTAATTATGCTTGTGTTGACGGTTTCAGGTGTCAAGATTCGTATGTGATTTATTGTTTTCTTTCTTTGCAGCTATAACAAGTCTGAAAGGAGCGTTATGGAGCTTGCTTCGTAATCTTCTAGCCGTCAGTTTTCTGTACGGATTCTGCTATGGAGCAATGCTGGTAAGCAGTGAAAACAAAGGACTTGCTCTCTCGTGCACAATATTGTGTATAATTATTTAACTGAAGTGATAAGGTGAATAAATCCAAGAGCTGGCGTTTCAAGTGCGTGCCTTGGTTTATATATCAAACAGCGGAGCTACCCTATTGGTGGAAACATGGTTTCGTGAAAAACAACAATCAATTAGTTGAATGAAGTGACAAAGACTCTTTTAAACAAACCAGTCGCTCGCAAACAACGTATAAGCCAGTCTAGCCTTTCCCAACACCAGAGTAACACGGAAAGCCGTAAAAATTTAGAGCAAAATTCATCTTCCAAATCAGCACTCTAGATCCCCACGAACAACAAACACTTTTCATTCAATAGCCCAATTTCGATATATTAAAATTCAACTTGAAACAAAAGACATCACTACGAGGCTTAGGGGAATAAACCATATAAATCCCTACTATCATTCCCCTAAGCCTCGTAATGAGGTCTTTAGTTTCAAGTTGAATTTTAATATATTGAAATTGGGCTATTAATTAATTCTTTTTCACACAACCATGCTTCCACCCGTTTTCAATAGCGTAGCTCCACCGTTTTATATAAAAACCACACACAACCCACAATTCCTTGATTCGCTCTGATGAAGGACTGGGCTCGAAACGTCAGCTTTTGGATTTTTTTTACGGTGGGAAATTTCCTTCAAAACTCAGTTAATGAAACGATGCAGTATCACAGTTTATTTAGAAACTAAGCCTTTATTTATTTATTTATTTATTTATTTATTTATTTATTTATTTATTATAATCGTAAACCTCTACTTTGTCAAACACTGCTCCAAGAAAAATCAAAGGGCTCTAAGAGCCATCTTGTGAAATACGAAACAACGTAAGATGAAGTCCACAGATCGGTTTTAATTTTCCATACTGAGTTTGAAGTCAAAAAATTGAGGAGTAAAACAGATTTGAAACGACCAAAACATCTTAGCGTGATATAAATATGCATTGTGTGAAATGAGACTGTCAAGTCAACTGGATGACGTAATGACACGGGGGAATAAGAAACAGTTTACAGATGACGGAACGAGTGAAAATTTGCATATCTGTCCCCCTATACCGCATACGTGTACACGAGATAAAAATAATCCGGTACAGTAATTTACTATTGCCTGTTGTCTTGAATAGTTTAACGTGAGTGTTCTGTAATGCTTCATTGTAATGCCTTGCTCATTCAGTGCAGTGCACACTATGTAGAATGGTATCTTAGGATGACAGCATGTGCTGTTTTCAGTTTAAAGCTAAATCAAGTTTGTCTCACTTTGTAGAATGGTGTCATAGGAGGACAGCTTGTGCTGTTTTAAGTATAAAGCTAAATCAAGTTTGTCTCACTTTGTAGAATGGTGTCATAGGAAGACAGCATGTGCTGTTTTCAGGATAAAGCTAAATCAAGTTTGTCTCACTTTGTAGAATGGTGTCATAGGAAGACAGCATGTGCTGTTTTCAGTATAAAACTAAATCAAGTTTGTCTCACTTTGTAGAATGGTGTAATAGCAGGACGGCAAGTGTTATTTTCAGTATAAAGCTAAATCAAGTTTGTCTCACTTTGTAGAATGGTGTCATAGGTGGACAGCATGTGCTGTTTTCAGTTTTCAGCGGTCTCCTTGTAGCCATCTCTTACCATCTAAGTCGTAGTGCCAACGATCCTACAGTTTTGGGGTAAGGATAAATTAATAAATAGTAAGGGCGGTTTTAAATTGAGTGTCGAAAGTAATTTCGTGATTGCTTTGGTTTTGTGTAACCACTCTTTCTGATTGGCTAAAAAAATCTCGCGCCAGCCCACTTTGTTAACCAATCAAGAGTAAAAGCGAAATGTCTGTCGTTCAACCCCTAATTCCCAAGAGTGCCAAACATCGAAATTCAAGAAAACTCCCAAATTTTATTTTGTAAAATATTGAAAAACAAATGGCACCATGCAAACGTACTGCTGAAGAGGTTTCATTTGAATGGTTACACCATAGGATTTCATCCATGGACTCAAAAGTTAGAAATATACTACATCTCTTCATAATTGACTCGGAGTGAAAGGGTGAAAGGTGAAAGAGTGAAAGGGAGACTCTGGGAATGAAAGGGTTAAAAAAGGCTAAAAGTGTTCATAAAAAGTATGTACTTGTTGGTGGGGGTGAAGGGCTGATGGGAAAATATTTGGCTTGAGGTCATGGCATACGGACCGAGCGCAGCAAGGTCCATACGCCATGACCGAGACGTATTTTCTCGTCTGGCCCAAACTAACTCTTTCAATAAGCATTTTATCATATGACCAATTTGAGGCAAAATTGTTTGTAATTTTAGCACGAGGTCTTACGCACCTCTAGCTTTTTCTGGGTCCATTCGCGCTTATGCGTACAGCCCTTATGAAATTATTTTGGGATTTTTATAGAAGTTTTGAAAGGAAAGCGTGCACGGAGCCATACAGGTCATTTGCATGTATAATGGAATGGTAACCACTTACATGTACCTGCGTCTGCATTTCATTCGTGATACATCTATGCTGGGTTGTTTTTGTATGCTATGCCACGCTGTAGCCTCTCTCTCCCTCGTAAGATGACAAGTCAATAAAATACAATTTGGTCTTTTCTTATGTTAGGTCAGTATTCAGAAAAGCCTTTGGTCAAGAAGCTGTTAATGAAAATGAAGAAGAGTTTGTTGACCCACTACCCGAGAAACTTAGAGCAACCGTGGTAAGTTGATTGTTTACTTTGATTAAAGAAGTTTTCCCCAGAACGTAGCGACACCAGCATGGCGACATTCTTCTGTACTTTCTGTAGCAGGAAGAGACTTGAAGAGGGTTCTTTTTCATCCCAAGTTAACTCCCAGAATATTATTTTGCTCGTCAGTACACATTAAGCACTTAATGACTGGTCCCGAGGGAAACAGTGAATTTTGTTCCCCGAGAAACATCGAGATTCGAGAGAAACAAAATTCACTGTTTCCTGAGGGATAAGTCATTAAGTGATTTGTTATATAGCAACACACACAAATAAACAACACAACACTCGCACTCGGCGTAAACATCAATCGCATCATAATCATGCCACCTTTTGTCACGGTCTGATCACGTGCGCTTGCGGGCAACAGTGCACTGTTACCCTCTGACGTCAAAACTGTTGCCCACTTTCGCAAATGGTGCCCGCTCATGGACGTTTGGCGGGAAACAGTTTGTTTGTTAGATGTCATGTGACCATAAATCAACCAATGAACGCGCGCGTTGTATTAAGAGAAACTCTAGCTATACAACTATTACAGTTCACTAAATCCTCCAGTTGCCTCTCCTGGGGTGAACTTGTTTATTTTACATACACACTATCAATCAGACCTATTTAGAAATCATTAGAAAAAGAATACCATTTTTAATTACTGGTTATAATTCTCCTCTTATTTTTTGTCAGGCAAAGCGTTTGCAGAATGACGTGGTGTGCTGCATATTTATTCTGGTGTTTGTTTTTGCTATTCACTTGAGCACAGTGTTTACTGCCCTTCAGGTGAGGTGCTGACTTTCAGTCTAGTGTCGTAAAACCAATTGGAAACAAAAGTAATCACTCAGGCCAATCACAACAGACGCAGTCAATCGAATGGACCAATCAGAACTCGAAGCAAATACACGTCGCCGGCGCCAAGCGCGGGAACATACGTGCGAGCAAGCCACGATTGGTTTTGGTTTTACTTCTGATTGGTTGATAAAGTAGCGCGAGATTTTTTAGCCAATCACAAAGCGTAGCAATACAAAACCAAAGTACAAATCGAGTACGCATCCACCGTATGGGATCCTTTTACTCAAGAGAACCAAACTAAGATCGAGATGGTGCAGAGGAAGCAGCCCCTTTGTTTGCAACAATTACAGCCGCGAAGCAAGTGTCACCGCCATGCTGAATGAGCTTGGCTCGCGCAGTCTGGTTCAGCGTAAGAGCAGATAATAGACTAACTATGTTTTACAAAATTGTAAATAGCTTAGTCGAAGTAGACTTTTCTAAAGAACTTATACCACTTACGAGATACTCCAGAAATACTCACACTAAATCCTATAGAATACCTATCGAGAAGAAAACATACCTTCAGTACAGCTTCCTATCTAGAACTATAAAACAATGAAACAATTTGCCTGCCATGTTGGCTACAGCTCCTAATATTAACTCTTTTAAGAGTGGGGTTTGTCAGCTGACGCATTAAGAACTTTAAGAGCCAATGTCTGAAATTTTCGAAAATCGGGCGTCACTCACAAAATTTCGGATTTCTTTATATTTTGCCCAAATAATCTCTATAGTGAAGTATTTTCAAAAATAACTTAAAAATTGTAACGGCGTTTTATTTTTTTCGAAAACGGGCAAAGTTTGAAAAACGGCAAATCGGCGGCCTTTCAGTTGTGAAACTGGCGAAAAATTACACATTTTCATCTCGCTCGTACAGAAAAACGCGATGCCATACATAAATAAAATGTGGCCACAACATAAACACGCTCTTGTTCTTCACACTACTGTTATTTAATTTGGATTAGCAGTTGAAATAAGAATATTTCGGCCGTTAGAAGAAACATGATTTCTTCCATTTTAAATATTAGCAAATTTGAACCAATTTCAACGCCGTGGAAACCCAATTGGTACGTTGAGTTTGAAAACAAAATTAAGACGGTCTTGAAGCACAACTTCTGTTGTTTACTGTGGTGAAATATTTCTGGCGGCACTTTAAAAGTGCCCCGTCGAGAGACCAAAATGTGAAGGGTAGTTTGACACCAGGAGAACTTGTGACACGAACCTGAGCGCCGCTACTACGCACCAAATGTTTATCGCTAAAAATAGTTCCTTTGAGATAGAGCCTTTTTCAGAATCGTAAAGACTTCAGAAGAACTTTATATCATCCTTTGCTAACTTAAAATGATATCTTTTAAGCAGTTTGTTTGGATACGGAGTAGAGACACGAACATCGATCATGTTGTGCGACCTTACAAATAACAGCGATCAACACTTACCTGCTTTTTCATCAGAAAATTAAACTGACCCGAACCTTGAATTGCGTTTATAATAAAGACAATCCTGCACTCCGATCCATTATATTGCTGAGATCATATCATAGCGTTATTTACTCCAAATTTGTTAAAACAACAGTCGCTAAATGACAGTTCGGAAGTTTCCCACAATGTGTTGCAAAGAGATTGCGTGACGCGTAGCACGCTGGAATTTGTTGCGTGCTTTATATGATATGTATCGGTCACGGAAAGAACATTGCCGTGGAAAAGGTTTCAGGTCAGTGTCATTTAAGCCCCATTTACACGAGCAATTTTTCCTTGACAAGTTTACTTGTCAATTTTTATTGCTCGTGTAGATGATTAACAAGTTTTCCTTTACAATTTTCCATTGACAAGGTTTCCTTGTTCGTGTAGACGACGAGCAAGTTTTCCTTGATAAGTTTCGGTTGTGCCCACAATGCCTAAATCAATAATATCCTTGCCACATTTTCCTTGTTGTCCGTCTACACGAGCAAATTTCTGACTTGACAATTTTTCCTTGTCAAGGAAAAGCTAGCATGCCAGCTTTTCCTTGACAAGGAAAAATTGTCCACTATTCTCCATCTACACGAGCAATTTTTCCTTGTCAAGGAAAACTTGTCAAGAAAAATTGCTCGTGTAAATGGGACTTTATAAAGTGGGCGGGGCCGTCCTTTAGTTGTAGAACTTGAGGCTCTAGTGGGGTCCGAGTGCATGCCTTCTATATTGATTTTTGACGTCGGGAGGCTCGAAAGTGCTTTTTGCATCATTCAATACAAGATATTTTCGAAAACAAAAGTGAAATTCAAAGATATTTTTTTCTTTTAGCCACTATTGCACCCGCTTTCCGTTAATAGTTCATCAGAAAATTAAACTAACCCGAGCCTTGAATTGCGTTTATGATAAAGCCAATCATGCACTCCATTGTTGTAAATAAATTCCTGCACAGCAAAAGTAGAGAAAAAAAATCGTTCGCAGCGAGCGAAAGAAAAGTATGGAATAATCTCGAAAAAAAAATTCTTGCACAGCCTCAAGGCGGAAAACAAATCATGCATCACACAAGGCTTCTTCAATCTTCTTACAAGAGAAAATAAAACTGTAAAAGTGGTTAGCAATCTTGCATTACATTGGCCCTTCATTTTCTAGCTTTACAAGGGCAACTATCCTCAAAATCTTCAAGGAGGGCCATCGATGGCGCTTTTTTCTTCACTGCCGGGCACGGGCACGACGCATTTCTTTTGTAACTACATCCGGGTCGACCTTCCTGTCTGTGGATTGACCAATAGTAAATTTAGCCTCCAGGTAGGCTTTCTGCTTTTCATTGAATTGGTAGCAAGGGCTGTTCCATTTCCTTTAGCGCCCAGCCCGCCTTGAGGCTTTGGCCTTTGTTTGAGCTGCTAACTGAGCTTGAGAGTGGCAAAGAAAGGAGAAGTGCAACGCTTTCGCTGAGGAGGGTGGCGTACTGTTGTTTGGCCAGGTTCATTAGGGTGTGCCTCTCCGGTGACCTGGAGCAGGCTTCTAATGACAGATGACGTTACAGGTCGGACGGCCGTTGAAACACTTTGATGCAGCCCCCGGAGGTACTAGCCTGTGAGCAAGGCTCTCGTTCTTAGAGGTTGGGAGGAAGGGGTTCGGGGGGCCTCCTCCCCTCCCAAATCGCGAACCCGGTCCCGACCCCGAGAGCTTGCTCGCAGGCTAGGGGGGTACTCGGATATGTCTTGGCTGGGTATGTGCCGCCCGGGTCTCCAAATTTAGACCCCGTTTTAGAAAGAATTTGCACTCAAAATGTTACCCCATTCTAAAAATAGGTCAATTTTTAACACTCTGATTCTAGAAAAATGATATGGAAAATGATATGCGATCTCGGATGGCAGAGCCTCGAAGCTCGCTGGGCTGTCAGCCGCCTATCCCTGATTGTCCACGGCCTTGTGGACGTTGAAAGTCAGATTCTGGTTAGGAGTACAAGTGGGCGTGTAACTAGACAATCCCAAGGTCAACACCACTTCTGGAATATCCTGCGCAGTATTTAATTTAGATTTCGTAGAAATTGCGTAACTTTCAATAGCCCATTTTTTAAAAAAGTTATTTCTTTGTTTGTTCGACTTATACATCAAAATACGACAATTCTGCTTCTACACAAATCAGCAACATAATTGCTTTGATTTCAAACAGACGATAAAGGCGATAAAGTCACGATTTACAATTTCTTTATTCACCATCTTATGAAGCTTTCGTGCGTTCGAAATATTATACCTCGTTCTAGGAAATGTCTCTAAAATGGATACCCGTTCGTTCTAGACCAGAGTCCCAAAATTACGACCCCGTTAGGCGGCACATACCCGTATAGGTATTTTTGGGAATTACCCCCCCCCCCCCCCCCCCCCCCCCCCCCGCCCTACCCGGGATGCAGCCTTTCTGTGGGCATGAAAATACATTGGATGTGGACGTTCAGGACTGTTTTCCTTGTCATCGGACGTGGCTGTTGAGACTGTAACTTGCGGTGGAGATGTCACAGAAACAGCTTTAAACCCACCAGCCGAAAACAGAACTGACAGCCAGCTGTAGCTCACATCTGTAAATAGTATCACTATTCTCAGATACTTTTGCTTGCTTTTGAGACGTCAATATAAAGTCGTATTGACGTCTCAAAAATCTAGACAAAACTAATTTCGATTTTAAGGCGCGCGTTAATACTGCATTATATTGACGGCGTTGGAAGAAAATATATTCCGTACTGGGCACCGTCCCCGGGCTCCGCCGCTTCGCGACTCCGCCCAATACGGAATGCATTTTCTCCCAACTAGCCGTCAATATAATGCAGTATTGCAATTGACACCTCAAAATCGAAATTAGTTTATAAGAGTATTGAAAACATAACTTCGTAGCAGAATAAAGGCGGTGTGTTATCGCAAAAGAGCCGGCAAGGGGCTTAGTGAAAGGTGAGGGTGACACCCCCCCCCCCCCCCCCCCCCCCCCCCCATAAATGACTTGTATATTTATCTACCAAATATACCTGAAAGACGATTTGAACATTAATTAAAATTGTACCAAAACGAAGGAAACAGACTTTATACATTTATACATTTCCAAAAACGGACGTTACTCCTGTGACTTTTCCACGGCAATTAATGTGTTCTTTCCTTGACCGATACCATAAGCACGCAGCAAATTCCAGTGTGCTACGCGTCACGCAATCTCTTTGCAACACATTGTGGGAAACTTCCGAACTGTCAGTTGTTTTAACAAATTTGGAGTAAATAACGCTATGATATGATCTACAAGGCTCAGATATTCCAAACACAGCAATATAATGGATCGGAGTGCAGGATTGTCTTTATTATAAACGCAATTCAAGGTTCGGGTCAGTTTAATTTTCTGATGAAAAAGCGGGTAAGTGTTGATCGCTGTTATTTGTAAGGTCGCACAACATGATCGATGTTCGTGTCTCTACTCCGTATCCCAACAAACTGCTTAAAAGATATCATTTTAAGTTAGCAAAGGATATAAAGTTCTTCTGAAGTCTTTACGATTCTGAAAAAGGCTCTATCTCAAAGGAACTATTTTTAGCGATAAACATTTGGTGCGTAGTGGCGGCGCTCAGGTTCGTGTCACAAGTTCTCCTGGTGTCAAACTACCCTTCACATTTTGGTCTCTCGACGGGGCACTTTTAAAGTGCCGCCAGAAATATTTCACCACAGTAAACAACAGAAGTTGTGCTTCAAGACCGTCTTAATTTTGTTTTCAAACTCAACGTACCAATTGGGTTTCCACGGCGTTGAAATTGGTTCAAATTTGCTAATTTTTAAAATGGAAGAAATCATGTTTCTTCTAACGGTCGAAATATTCTTATTTCAACTGCTAATCCAAAGTAAATAACAGTAGTGTGAAGAACAAGAGCGTGTTTATGTTGTGCCACATTTTATTTATGTATGGCATCGCGTTTTTCTGTACGAGCGAGATGAAAATGTGTAATTTTTCGCCAGTTTCACAACTGAAAGGCCGCCGATTTGCCGTTTTTCAAACTTTGCCCGTTTTCGAAAAAAATAAAACGCCGTTACAATTTTTAATGTTATTTTTGAAAATACTTCACTATAGAGATTATTTGGGCAAAATATGAAGAAATCCGAAATTTTGTGAGTGACGCCCGATTTTCGAAAATTTCAGACATTGGCTCTTAAGAACTTGACCGCGACCAGAGCACATAAGCCTCGAAGAGAGGGACTGCTCTCATTTTGGTAAATAAATGTAAAAATGTAAATTACTTTCGACGTGCAATCGAAAACCACTCTAGCAATAAAACAAACTTCATTTGGTGTAAACATACAGCTATTTCAATTAACGTTGTCGATAGTAATTGGGCATTGGCATGTAGGCATACGGAACACAATGCAATGCTTTGCTTGAGTGACCCCCAAACAATAGCTTCCCAATGCCCAATTACCAATTACCATCCGACAACGTTAATTGAAATAGCTGTATACATGAATAGCAAACAGTTTCCAAGAGCAAAGCTGGCAGCATGAAATGACTAGGAGCATTACTACTTCCCCTGATAGGATACAAGTCTATCGCATGTTTACCCCATTTTTCGGCCCCATAGGCGTACAAATTTGAAAAGTAACGAGGTTATTACGTTCGGAATTTTACAGTGTTATGAATCTTACTGTTGCTTGAAACATTGCATTTTGTTTGTTTAATCGACCATTCTGACCTTTTTTCGGTCGCCATAACACACATGGAACTTGTTTGTAACTCAGTGACATCATGCAGAACATAATGCAGAGCACTAACCTGGCAATGCATTGTGGGAAGATTTCAGTTGTTTGTCACGTTTCTTCTGTACAGGTAGCAACGGGAGGTAAACAAGCAAGAACTTTGTTGTTTTTTAAGTTGAAATATGCTTTATAGTTTAGAACACGCATCAAAAAGATCAAGTTAGAAAATTATTTAACTTGTTGGCGAAAAAAAAGGTTTAGATGTTCAAAGCAGCCAGGCAAAATCGTGTGGGCCTGGTGCCCGGCCCTTAATGAAACCCCTGAATCTTTCGGTGTTATAAACGGTCTCGACATATATTCTATCTGGTTCCTCTCTAGCCATATGTGAGTTACGTCCTGTATGCTGTTGCTGGCTTATTGGGAATCATTAACCACTATCTCTGGCCTCAGCTTCACAAACCGCTACCCTGGTTGTGCTTTGCCAGACCCTTTCTACGCAGCCGAGAGTTCAACCAATATGAAGTTAAAGGTAAGTAGTAGTATTAGTGGGTAGAGTCCACCTTCTATAGCTCAGAAGGAGGTCGGACACTTATTGAGAATTATATAACGTAATGTCGACACTTAGTTTTATTTACAATAAATTTTTAAGTGTAAAAAAGAAAATCTAACATCCCCACTCAGGATTGAACCTGTGACCTCAGCTAGGCTTAGGCTAACATAGCCTACCGTACCACTGTACCACCTAGCTTCTCCGGTTGCTTAGGCCTAAATTTAGCTATATAAACTGCTAACCCCAACCTCAACTGAAAGCTAAACAGTTACTCCGTTTTTAAGTCTCAATAAGGTGTCCGACCTCCTTCTGAGCTATGGAATCTAGACTCTTCCGTATTAGTGGTACTACCAAAATCCAACCTCGTCCCCAGGCCTTTCTCCGCTTTCAAAATGGCGGAGCGAGCGGAGAAAAGTTGCGAGTTCCCATTGGTGACCAACTTCTACCTAAGTTCCAATGGGTGGTTTCTGAATTCTCGTAAGCCACCAGCTCGTGTTACGACCACCTTTCCCAAATCCCCGAGGTGTAGCCTACAAGAGCTTTAAACGGGCTATATCGCAAAGTGTCACGAAACGCTACAAACTTGAAAAACGTCCGGCGGCCGTTTTTTAAGCTTACGCCATCGCCGTGGAAATCAGGCTTAATCCATTCAATTCTGGGGAGGTGAGTGCTCCGAAATGTCTCAAATTGTTCACACATATAAATAATCTATTTGACTTGATTTAGTTTCGGATATTTTTTTTGCGTTTTTGCCTGCGTGAAATATCTCTTCAGAGTGTTGATGTTAGCGAGGGTTGGGGCAATTTAACCAACACTGCAGCAACATTGCAATGAGCAATATCGCAGCAACATTGACCAACATTACAGCATTCCAGCTTTTTGACCAGGCACCAGTTTCTAGAAACCAAACGTTTGTTCTCTGCAGCTGCAGCGAAGATCATGGCTTATGAGTGGGTTCATGTCTGGTTGAACTTTGTGGAAAGGAACTTCATTTATCCTGCTGTGTTCTTGAGTGCACTAACATCAAATGCCAGCAAAATTGTCGAGCACTTTGGCACTTAGTAAGTGGTAGATATTGTCAGTAAAGGTTTTGCCTTCTTGAACCTCTTTATAACTCGTAAATAACGAGTTATAGAGTGTTTTCACTGACGTCATATCAAAATTCAGAAGCAGTTTTCGATTCCAAAATGTTTATGAAATTGTAGAGAGTTTAAAACTACAGATGTACGTGGGCCAAATTTTGAAGCGCAAGAGCATTTCGTTCAAGAGTTACAGGCGAACGAGTATTACTTGAGACATTTTTAGTAAGAAATGTATGGAGCGGCCATCTTGGTGTCCCACTTAGGAACACCAACATGGCGGCCAAAAATTCAAAGTCTTAATTACGCCAAAAATCTCATCACAAAATATTGTATTCACTATAAGTGCCCTTAAATCGGCTCATAAGCATCTATAATTCAAAAATAACTTTCAACTGGTTCAATTTTGTTTATTTTTACGGCTTATTTAAAATAGCGTGACGGACTGATTGCGTGACACATTTAAAACTTTTATGAATCGGAAGCAAAACATCGTTAAAACCTGAAACGTTTAGTGAAAGATTATAACACTGGTATCTACATACCATGTTAGAAACAGCTTTGTAGGATGTATACTTTAGATTTTTTAATTTTTATGACGTTATGTGCAAGCACTTTATAGCATGTACAGAAATATATGCAAATTGCGTTTAAAGTGCCCCTGTGATCAAATTTTTGATTTTCATTTTTTTACATTTTCGTGTACTATTAGTCTTTCTTACTCATCTTGCCAAATTTTAATCCATTACGAAAATCAGAAGTCATTTTGTTTTAACATTTATTTCCGAAAATTTACGGCCGCCATTAATCACCTTGTTCCAAGGCTTGGTTGCGAATGGGAGACAGTGACGTCAAATACTCAAACATACCTCACGGGTTGAAATTATAATAACAATAAGTATTGAAAATCACGCGAAAAGCAACAAAAACTTTTGACTTGTTCTTCGTGCAATTTTCTATGCTTATTGTTATTATAATTTCAACCCGTGAGGTATGTTTGAGTCTTTGACGTCACTGTCTCCCATTCGTAACCAAGCCTTGGAACAAGGTTGATTAAAGGCGGCCGTAAATTCTCGGAAATAAATGTTAAAATAAAATGACTTCTGATGTTCGTAATGAATTGAAATTTGGCAAGATGAGTAAGAAAGTTTAATTGTACACGAAAATGTAAAAAAATCAAAATAAACAATTTGATCACAGGGGCACTTTAGCGTCATCCGTTGATTTAGGGACGGACCATTTAATTTTTTTTTTTTTGGGGGGGGGGGGGCGGGGGGGGGGGGGGATGGGGGGCGGGGGCAGTTACCAAAAAAAAATTTCTGCAGAAGAAATTTAAGAGAAAAAAAATCGTGCACAAGAAAGCACGTGAAAATAAATTCAAGCATTTATGTCATGGTCACCTGCCTTACCCATAGTGACGGAGGGAGGGAGGGTGGGGAGTTGAACACAGGGGGTTGGAGGTCGCTGGAGCAAAACGCCTGGGAGAGGGGAGGGTCTGAAGGTTGTTTCGTGTTCATACACACACTACCTGCCTTGTCCCATTTACTCATGTTCTAACAGTGTTCTTGTTGTTGCTTTACAGTGGCGGGCCTGCGGTTATCTGTATCATGGGTTTGAAGCTACTGCGTTCCTCGTTCTCAGACTCCTCTCGGCAGCACATCGTGCTCCTTTGGACAGTGCTTTTCTTTCACTTTGATTACAGGCACTCCTCAGAGACCTTTGTTGTGGACTATTTCTTTATGTCCATATTTATAAACAAGGTAAGGCATCTACTGTCGATCCCTATTGTTAGCTTAGGATACCTGTGACAGGTATCTCACAGGTATCCCAAGCCCTCGGTATGGTTGCAAGTCGCAATGCCTTGTGTAACAGCATCTTTAGCACCACATGCATTCCAAGGTCATGATAAGCATCCCACAGGCATCCCAAGCTCTCGATATGGTGGGGTGGATGATGAAGAAGTCTCCTGGGCCACACCGTCGTTATTTGGGTCATCATGCAATGCTTCCCTATAAGATGTCCACTGTCGTCACCAAATTTTCGTGTGGCGTTTATTTTGGTGGGCTAGTGGCTAGTGCTGAATTTTTCAAATTTTAATATTTGTTATTTTCTGAAATAACATTAATTTGTTTTACCATGTGTTAATTATCAGAATTTTAATATTTGTTTAGTTGGGACAGTTGAAATGTGCGTTTACACTTTAGTAGGAGAAGCATTGCCAAATAACGGCTGGGCTAGAGTCCAGTCTGACAGATGTTGCCGTATTTTTACTCGTAAATAAGACTTAAGACAAAAACCCGATCAACAACGTTGCCAATGGCAGAGCCTTTGTTCACCGGCTTAGTAGTTGAATGGGTATACAAACAAAACATAGAATGCACAATCACTGCAACAAACCGTTGAGTATGGGCTTCCAGACCTCCGATCAGTATTAATACTTGAAGTGAAACAAAAGAAATGGCAAACTGATCATTTATAGTGTTAGCCCCCAAAGCACCTTTGTTTTGCAAAGCGAAGTATAAGGCACTATTATATTCCACTTTTATTTTAGTTGTATGGGCGACTCTTGGCACGCTCGTCAGTGTTGTTTTTTCTCTGTTGCAGTTGTATGAACTCATCCTCAAGGTTCGTTTCGTGGTGACGTATATAGCACCTTGGCAGATCACGTGGGGGTCTGCTTTCCACGCGTTCGCTCAGCCCTTCAGCGTTCCTCGTATCCTTTCTGTTGAAGATAAATGGGCCGGATAAAAAGTCAAGGGGGGGGGGGGGGGGTATTTTGGGAGGTGAAAATTATGCTTGAAGTAAAACTTAGCTCCTTTACGAAATGATATCACATTCATTCTCGTAGAGAGAACAAAGCAAGGTTAGTTTTAATGATTTTTTTTTCCACGACACAAGGAAGTTCTTGGAAAGATTTGACCCATTTTTAACTCGTGTAAACATGAAAGCATTGAACGGGGTTATAGAAGTTGGGGGCAAATTTCACTCGCTCGCTCGCTCGCCCAATGGCTGTAAACGTTCTTGTTACCTTTTACCTATTTAAGTCCAAAGAAATCATGAGATAAAGACCTAGGAGAATACTCAACCGCCGAAAAAGAGGACATTGTGAAAGCGATGTACTGATCTTTCTCACTTGGATTCCTTCGATTTTTCGATTTTTCGACTCAAGCTCTCAAAAATTAAAACCTATCTGCGGATTTTAATTGGATTTTTCAAGACTTAGGAAAACGCTATGTCACGGTAAATGTTGATTTTAAATGTGTGAAGTTCCGCTGCTTTACAAACGGAAATTTGACGAAGTAGGCAATCTTTATTGAAAGTCATAATTTTAGTACCTTATTTCTCCAATTGTGACCCTAAACATTCGACTCTGAAGAAAAAAAACGGTACCTGTGGAGATTTTTGTCATTTTTCTCAGCTACCAAGAAAAGGTCTACTAGCAGTCTGCACTGCACTGAAAGATTTCATTGATATCGGCTCCAAAGGTAACAAGTTAAAGACGTTAAAAATTTAATTTATATATAAACTTTAGTACAGATATTAATTTTATCTTCGCTGTGAAGAGTGAACAAGCTAAAAGGTGTTGCTCTACAATAGGAACATCTTCGGATCTTCCTCGGAAATCTTCGAAAATCTTACAAATTATCGAAAATGTTCGTACCACCTTCGGACAGTATTGGGAGACTTTTTGAAAATCTTCGGAAATCTTCGGAAAATCTTCGGAAAATTGGTTAAAACTTCGTAAATAGAGTCGTTTATATAGTAAACAAAGTAATAATAATAATAATAATAATAATAATAATAATAATAATAATAATACTTTATTATTAGTTTTTCCACTACAAAGTAATAACATGGGTGCTTAAAGATTGTCTCCGCGCACCAATGTATTATTTTTTATTTATTTCAAAGTAACAGTGATGATTTCTGCAATTATGTACAGTTTCCTTGACTTGTCTTCAGACTCTGCTATGCTGTTTTTTCAAGCTGTGGTGTCTTCACTCCTTTCTGCGCCATTGAACCCGTTCCTGGGGAGTGCTATATTCATTACTTCATACGTCCGACCTGTCAAGTTTTGGGAGAAGGACTATAAGTATGATAATTATGTTATTACTGTTTATAGACCGATTTTTAATAGCCGATCTCGAAAAATACCGTAATAATCTTTTATGTGCAGGCTCAGCCTCGGCACCGGTGTGTAATTATTCAAGTCCCCTTTGTTAGAATGGCACAATGGAATTCAGAGTACATGTAGGAACGTTAGGACGTAGCATTGTGTGTTCGTATACAAATGAAGTTGAAGCATAGTACGTGCAGTTCGTGCTGAAAACAAAAGAAATTGAAAAAATCTGCACTTTCAAGAGTATTATGGTACTTTTCGAAGTGGCCTATAGGTGGTTTGCAATCAATCTCTAGAGACATAGATAACAATAGTGAAACGAACAAATGCTGGTGGACGAACAAAAGGAGCTAATGAGAGAACTATTGTTTATGTCCACCAGCATGGCGGCGATGACGTAACATGAAAACCACCTATTGCGTGTCGAAATTAATTTCGCGATTGCTTTGGTTTTGCATTGCTACGCTTCGTGATTGGCTAAAAAATCTCGTGCCGCTTTCTCAACCAGTCGCGACTTGCTCGCAAGCGTTTCCCCTCGTTTGGCGTCGGCTACATGTATTTGCTTCGCGTTCCGACTGGTTATTTGTTTATTGGATTGTCTGCGTCTGTTTTGATTGGCCAGAATAGTTACTTTTGTTCTGTAGTTTTTTCTTTTTTTTTTTCTTTTTTTTATATATATTTTTTATTTCATAATAATCATTACTAGATTACAGTTTAGGATATATATTAAAAATAACTAATAAGTAAAAAAAGAAAAGCAAAAGACAGTGCTTTGTGTGTTACAAACAAAAGACAAAAAAAGTAAAAGTTACAGCAAAGACTATAGCGACCAAGAACTGCTTCATTAGAGAGGTACTTACAATCTGGGCAGAGATGAACTTTGAGAAACAAATTACATCCGAAATGCAATTTTCTTACTCAAAGCATACGGCATAACTCTCTTATAAGGATTGACAATCTTCCTGTTTTCTATCCCGACTGGTTCGATAAAGGTGTTACAAAAGTTAAGGACCTGAAAGATGACACAGATAACTTTTTAAGTTTCAACAAATTTCAGAACAAATTTAATCTCAAAGTTTGCCCTCTAAAATACTATGGACTGCTTTCTGCACTAAAGTCTCTTTGGAGAACCTGCCAAATCAACTCTAACAATACGACTGTATATCAAAGCTTCTCTTCAAAGCTTTTACAACCTCTTTCTGGAAGTCCGCTGGTGTATAAGAAACTTCTATCCAGCAAAAGCATAATTCCACCATCTCAAGACAAATGGCTTAAAGATTTAGCTGACAAATGCAAAGACGAACAAATCGAATGGCACGAGGCCTATCAACTAGCTTCTAAATACACCAAAAGCACGAAACTAATAGAATTTCAATTCAAATTTTTACACAGGAGACTAGCAACTAATAATTTTCTGACAAAAATTGGAATAAAGAACTGCCCAAAGTGTACTTTTTGTGGAAATAAAGTAGAAACACTTCTCCATCTTTTCTGGTATTGTTCTAAAGTTTCATCCTTTTGGAATTCATTGACATCAAAGATGGCCACTTATAATATTACACCTGAGCATAATTCATTGCATACCTTAGTAGCACTTGGCCTGAGGCCTGATTCTTCAAAAAATCGACACATTATAAATTTCTGCTGCCTTCTTGCGAGATATTACATTTGGATCTGTAAAAAAGAAGAATTCACCCCAAAGATAGAAGGCTTTATGAAATACCTTAAATCAGTTCATGATATTGAATCCACGTCCGCTGTTCCACCAAAGAAATGGAATCTCATTGTCGAAATGTTTTAAAGATACTCATAAACTGTAAACCCTTGGCAATTTTGTTCATGTAGCACCTTCACAAGCCTTGCTGACCAGATTTCTTGCAGTGTTCCGCAAAGCCCTATTTTTTTTTCTACACTCAATTAAAAATTGCTCTAAAGGCTATTATAGGTGGGTGCACCGAGATATGAATTTTATCTTCGAGTGTTCAACTCGATATACACAAGTACTGAAGAGAAATTAGATTTACGAAAGCGAACAAAACAAATCAGTGGAACTACACTGTTTATTTCAGACTGTAATAACAGTGATCATCCTGATGGCAGAGCCTCTGCCTCCCCTGCTTAGGAGAAAAAGTAGGCTCTGCCGAAATCGAGTTTGTCTTTTGAAGTCACTGCAGTCTTGAAGTTTTCACTAGTCAGTCCGGTTTATTTTTTATCGCCAAACCGGTTTTCTACTGCGCTTTTTTTTTTTTTCAAAATCCGAGGCTGATCAAAGCTGAGTCCATTGTGTTTTTTCTACAACAAAGGTAACACGAATCCTTCTCATTCACTCGCAAATTTCTTTTCACAGGATTTGGGAGCGGAAACGCACTTCCATTGGGCAACATTTATTTTAAACATTTTAAAACAATCTAACTTGTCACGAGCACATGTCGAGTATTTGGGTTTCGCGGCAACCTTTATTTTGCCCCCTACTACCTCAACGCCTGGAGCTGGCGAAACAGGCTAATTACACTGTCGCTTTAAAAAGATGAATTTCAATATATTTTTAATGAAATGGAAACAGAACGAAACCTGCTGTGAGAAGTCGAAAAACAAAATACATATGACCTAAAACTCAACCCGAAAAGGAAAATAAACAACTTCCGCCTCATTGAATACCCTTAGCTTTTCTTAAATGACTATTATTAAATTTGCCATGTTTGACTTCTAAAAGACACTTGGGCAGGTGACTATCAAAGAGGATTTATATTGAAAGCAAAGTTCGGATTTGAGTTAAATGAAACTGAAACTGATTATTCATTGTCATTTCTACACACAACAAAACTAGACAAATATATATGTATATAACTTTCAAATGAACCTTGCTCGAAATATTGCTGTAACCAAAACAACAACTAATTAGATTAACAGCAAAGTTGTCTGATTGTATCCTTTACCGCTTGCCTTACTTCTTTAATCTTCCAACAATAAAGCACCGGGTTCAATGACGAGTTTAAGTAAACTAATGTCAGTGTTGATACCTTAGCAATGAAAAGAGACGAAGACATGTCTTTTTGAGCTAAAAAGGCCTCCAGTATACCATCTGGTAGATAACAAACAAGTAATGTCAACTGCACCCACAGTGCACTGGACACTGCCTTCTTGTATCGCGCTATGTTCAGTGGAATCGCTTGGCTCGGTTGTTCTTGATGAATATTGTCCTGTACTTGAATTTGATGATGACGGAGAGTGAGGAAAATCTTTGCATAACAGACAATCGATATGGTTAGACACAGTGATATAGCTGTGTTGCCATACCATAGGAATATGGTGCCATTCCAAAAGTGTATTGTTGAGCCGGCAATGGACACAACCCAAAGAGCAGTTACAGTAAGATAAGTTCGCTTTAAAGTTACAACTTGTCTGTATCTTAGCCCCAACAACAGGGCCAGAAGTCTGTCCACACTTATTGCAGTTAACGTAAACAGCGACACTGAAGCCAAAATGAAGCCCGCGGTAACAGATATGTCAAATAGGTAGCGGCAAACATTCCATCGTTCGCTCATCACAGACATCATGTAAGCAACAACAAGAGGCTCCGCAATGATACCAACGCAGAGATCAGTTGTCGCTAGGTTGCGATACAAGAGTTTGGACGGCGGATGAAGTGAAGAATCTTTGTGAAGGGCAAGTAATATCAGAGTATTCCCCAGAAATGCAGTAATGGACAGAAAAACGTTCACAACGAAAAAACATATCAGATGGTTGTGTAACCTTTCTCTTAATTCTGCCGAGCAAACGCCCAGTTTGCCATCCCCAGTAAAGTTGGTTATCGCCATTTCACTGCAATATCAGCGCGAGTGCACAACCGCTTCTTTATAAGAACCTAAATGTGCCAATTCAAGCTCGTTTTAATTTTATGCCCTGTTTAAAATTTTATAACCAGCAGTCCGTTAGTTCATACCACGTTGTGTTTATGTCCTTTGAAAATGTTTGATTAATTATAGTTATAATTGTTAAAAATTCATTTTGTTAGACAAGGAACGGCGTATTGAAATGAGGAGAAAAACAAAACAAAACGTATATTAAAACCATGATAGACAATATTAAGGATTTTCCAATGTTTCTACCTCATTGTTCATCAATTTTTTAAGACAATGACTGTTAAATATTTATGCCTTAGCTCTGTCTCGCAACTATTGTCTGATTATTAAATATTTATGCCTTAGCTCTGTCTCGCGACTATTGTCTGAATACTTAATATTTATGCGTTAGATCTGTCTCGCGAGGGGACAGTTCGCAGCTCTTACAAGGTCTTCCCTAATTTGCTGAGAAAACAATAGAACAAACAACACAACAATGGACCCTAGCCCTGAAAATAATAGAGCTGCATGATATACAGGTCCAATGAAATTTGTTGTTGAGAGCTGCGTGGTATCTGCTCGCGAGTGGTTCTCTATGTTATGTGTATTCATTGTAAGAATGTATTCAGGCTCAAATTGCCAAGAAAAAAAAAAACGTTTGGTCCCAGCTCAGCTGGACGTCAGACGTTCTTTAATTTTCTTTTTGAGTTGAAGTTTAGGGCATATGTATTTTGTTTTTCGCCTTTTCACAGCAGGTATCTTTCTGTTTCCATTTTATTAAAATATTGAAATTCATCTTTCAAAACCGACAGTGTGATAATTAGCCTGTTTCTCCTGCTCCAGGTGTTGAGTTAGTAGGGGGCGAAGGACAGGTGACGTTGGAGGAAAAAATATTGTGAGCGGTGACGGAGTGAGGAAAGGCGCGAGAGAGGCGGTCGACGGATCGTCTTTAAATTGTTTGATTGAAGAGTTATTTCGCCCACTTCAGATCTCCAACAGCGGCTCTGAATTTCCTTTTTGCTCCTCTCCTCACTATCTGTATGAACTCCTGAAACAGACTTTCTGTTAGCACAATTCTCGAAAGCTCGATTTATCACAAGATTTCATTATCCTTAAAGTGAAGTTTTGCCAAGCCAGGTTCGGTAATAGCCTAGTTTTCATACTCCATAACTGAACGGAAAGTTCGAATTAGCAGTTCAGCCAATAACATTTTATTTTTGTACTTGCAGTTGCATGGTTCATACAAAGAACGCTAAAACATTGTTTATCTGAAAACCTGAGCTTTTTGTGTGTGTTTGTTGGGTTAGTTTTTAGATGCCGTGTTTTTTTAATCATCTCCCCAATTGTGGTCAGTAAACTTGTCTGACTTCGCTGTAGATGCAGAACAGATGTTTTAAATCAAATAAATAAAAGACATCGAAGAACAATGAACTAGCGAGAAATTTATACAACAATCTAGCTTATTGTCAGCTAGTAAAGGCGAGATTACAACGGTTTTTTTTTTTGTGGAAACAGTATTAATTGTTGTCTTTCCTAAATTATGAATTTTGCCAGAGTTCTGAAAGACGCCAAAGGAGAAAATGTGCAATCTTTGCGCATCAAAATTCACATTTTGTCTGTGCAGTACACGATTGCCTGCGATTGCTTTCAGGACAATTCTGTTTCTTAAATTAGGCTAGATTAAATTCTTTCTCCTGGGCCAAGTTCATACAGCTTGAAAATTTGTAGGCCCAATAAACTAACGCGTACAAGAAGAAGAACAATGACAACATAGCTAAACGTGAATAAATGTCTTTTAATGTATATGTTTGCGACCACACTGGTTGTTTGGCACATTGGCCACCGAGCGCATTCGCTCAGTTCGGTTTGTTTGCGACCACAATGGGTCGTTTGGCACATTGGCCACCAAGCGCATTCGCTCAGTTCGTTTTTCTGAGACCACAATGGGTCGTTTGACACACTGACCACCGAGCACATTCGCTCAGTTCAGTTTGTGTATCACAGATCAGAGCAAATCGGCTCAACTCGTGATTCGGTTTGTAGGTCGTTTTTCTGTCTCTCCTTTCGCATGATTTGCAATCAACGATACAAATAGCTACCAATTATACTCACCAAAGAGCTCGCGATGGGAAAGCACGTGTTTGAGCCAGCGTTGCAATGGTCAGCTGTGCTGTTGAACCGCACGAAAGCGCGGCAAAATGTTCGACTAACACACGTCGAGAATCAAACCGGTATCTGAGTTATATAGGACTGCTGCTCGCTACGCTCGCAGCAAAAAGCTAACGTTTCGAGCGGTAGCCCTTCGATTCGCAAATACGCCTTTTGGCTTTTTAGAGTGACACTAGAAATTGGTGACAAAGCCCGTTCAGTTTGTTGTGCTGTTTGTTAACACGCTTGTTTGATTGTTTGTTTAGCACCAGTCGTGTGGATCATTCCAACACTCGTCTCTCTTCGCAGCTCGATCGAAGTCCAGGTAACTGAGTGCTTTTGTTCGCTTAACCCTTTCACTCCCAGAGTCAATTATGAAGACATGTAGTGTAGTTCTAACTTTTGAGTCTGTGGACGAAATCCTATGGTGTGACCATTCAAATAAATTCTCTTCGGCAGTACTTTTGCATGGTACCATTTGTTCAAACTTTTGAGTCTATTGATGAAATCCTATGGTGTGACCATTCAAATGAAACCTCTTCAGCAGTACTTTTGCATGGTACCATTTGTTCAAACTTTTAAGTCTGCGGATGAAATCCTGTGGTGTGACCATTCAAATAAAACCTCTTCAGCAGTACTTTTGCATGGTACCATTTGTTCTAGCTTTTGAGTCTGCGGATGAAATCTTGTGGTGTGACCATTCAAATAAAACCTCTTCAGCAGTACTTTTGCATGATACCATTTGTTTTTCAACATTTTACAAAATGCAATTTTGGATTTTTCTTAAATTTTTGCACTCTTGGGAGTTAAAGGTTTCAGTGTCATCCACAAACTCAAACGTTACATGAACCAAGGTCCAACGCTAGGAATGACAAATTAAAGAGCCTTGTGTGCAGAAAACTATAATCGGTTCTCTAGCTGTAACTCCAAGCAGTTCCATCCTTGGATTGTTTGTTTATGTCTGTATGTATATTTGTTTGTAGTTTGCTTTTTTATGCCCGATTAATGGATTCTATTTTTCAATCCAGGTTCTGATGACAACAATTTGAACTCAATATTCTACGAGCACCTGACTCGATCTCTGCAGCACAGTCTGTGCGGAGACCTGATGATGGGACGCTGGGGTCCCTTTAACACAGGAGACTGTTTCGTGTTGGCTTCAGACTACTTGAACGCTTTGGTTCACATCATAGAGGTCGGCAATGGTCTAGTCACCTTTCAGGTCCGGGGCTTAGAATTTAGAGGTGAGTTAGTTAGTAACCGGCATTTTTTTTACATACGATTTCGTGAGGGAGAGTTTGACTGCACAAGAACTTCGACAAAAGCATTTCCGTATGACTCGTGCTTTATGATTGAGCGCATGTACCCGGTTGTGTTGGTCGACAAATCTGGGCTTAAGGAGGTCCTGTTTTTTAAAACCTTTTTTATGTATCTTCAAAATACGTGCTCGCCATTAAAGACTAGATGACAAAAAATGTTGAACAGTGTATCATGCCTTGTTGAATGTTGAAATAGGCCATTCAACATGTTCAACGTTGTTCAACTTGTTAAACGTCAGTCAATCGTTTTAAAATGTGTTTTCTACTCATTCAACAAGTTGCAACATCGTAGACTAGATGACAAAGTTCGTTAACTGCCGCATCCTCATTGACAATCCCATTCATAATCAACGAAGGATGAGTCGGCTTTTTCGTTTTCACAAGAAAACCGTCGACTAAAGGCTATGATTTACGGTTGAACATTTTTTGATTAAGAAATATTGCAACGCTGTTCAAAAAATGTTGAACAGTGTGTCATGCCTTGTTGAATGTTGAAATAGGCTATTCAACATGTTCAACGTTGTTCAACTTCTTAAACGACGTCAGTCAATCGTTTTAAAATGTGGAATGTGTTTTCTACTCATTCAACAAGTTGCAACATCGTACAACATTTGTTGAGCAACAAAATGTTCAACGATGTTGAATCGTGCATCATTTGCTGTAGTCTTTAATTCATTGATAGTTACCAACCATTGTTTAACACGATGTTTTTATTTCACATCGTAACTGCTTTGCTTTTTCCGATCTTGTTCTTTTTAAAATATATTTGAAACAACATACGCTCTCTCGATAAACATATCTTGCTCAAAAGACAAATGTCGACATAAAATATTGTCCAAAACAAAAAATCTAGCCACTCTATCTGTTCAAATTTGAATGTATGTGATATGGCCAAAGTAGTGTGTTGGAAATTGTCTTTTTTCTTTCACAAGGTACTTACTGTCAGCAGCGCGAAGTTGAAGCCATAACTGAAGGCGTTGAAGATGATGACGGTTTGTCTTTTTTTTTTCTTTGAAATCTGTTTCATCGGTTCTTTGTCCTTCCTTTGCGTAAAGACCAACCTTTCTTTCCATGAAGAAAGATGAATTGGTATCGTAGGTAGTACGATAACTAACCCTTCAACAACGAAGATGAAGACCAAGACGAAGACGAGTTAGAACCTGTAAATCGATGTTAACAACTTCATGCATCAAATAGAGCGGTTGTCAATTGAGTGTAGTAAAACAAAAGCCAAAGTAATCATTAACAACAGAGGCAATCCAATGAACCAATCAAAAAAAAATTTCCAAAAAAAAAAGAAAGTCCAAAAAAATGGATGCAAATGTTTTTCATGTATAATTATTAGTAAGTAATCATACGGTTTTCTCGTTCAATTTAGAATTAATTTACACTTGTGAGTTTTTCTTTTGAAAAACTCACTCGTGCAAATTAATCCCAAATTGAACTCGAAACCGTATGATTACCTATACTAATATATCTTGAAAACTTGTAAAAAAGCTGCTGGGTGCGCTCGGTAAGGTGAAAGCGTTATTTGTAATAGCCTTACCCAATCTTATGTATTGAAGTGATTGCTATTGTTGTTTACCTTTAGGTTGTTGCTGCTGTGAACCAGGCCATCTTCCCAACATGCTTTCTTTGAACGCTGCGTTTGGTCAGCGATGGTTAGCGTGGGAAGTAAGCGCCACTAAGTACATCATTGAAGGATACAGTATAAGCGATAACTCGGCGGCTTCCATGTTACAAGTGTTTGATCTACGCAAGATTCTTGTCACTTACTATGTGAAGGTGAGCGTTGTTGTGTTGGCTGAAGCTCATCCAAGGCTTTTAGAAGTGAAAGTAACTCGTGAATACGCGAAGCGTAATGAACGGGTTATCGGAGACGGTGGCAAACGTCACTCGATCGCTCGCTCACTTGGCTTTAAGCTTTTATTGGTAACCATTGACGACCAGTATATTACGTCACCCAATTGTTTCGTTAAACTTCAAACTAAGTATGGAAAATTAAAACCGATCTGTGGACTTCAAATGGATTTTTTAAGACTTCGGTAAATACTACAGCACGACATATGTTTTCAAATGTGTAGCCTGCGAGAAAGCGCTCGGTCTCGGTTGCAAATGTTGAATTTTAAAAAAAAAAACATATCTTAGCGTGACACAAATACGCATTGAGAACTGGGTGATGTAATGTTTTGAATTTGTTTTGTTACGAATGCGTTGCGTAACCAGAACAAAGTTACAAGTAAACGGCTCAGTAATCGACTATAACAAAGTTCAGGGCTATAGTTCATAACTTAACTGCCCGCACAGCCTCCAGTCGCACTTTAGATTGTTCAAAGAAGTTGAAGCCCACAGTTAGTCCATAATCCTTATCGTATTTCAGACCAATCAAACGATTTCTTTCTTTGTTATTATTGCTAATGTCAATCATTTTACTGTTAATTAAACTCTCTGTAAGTCAGACACCTCTATCACCTCTATATGACAGACACCTCTCTAAGATGGACACCTGAAGTTGGTCTCTACCACACTTCAGTCTCTCACTTTACTGTAACTGAACTCTCTATATGACAGACACCTCTCTAAGATGGACACCTGAAGTTGGTCTCTGCCACACTTCAGTCACTCATTTTACTATAACTGAACTCTCTATAAGACGGACACCTCTCTAAGATGGACACCTGAAGTTGGTCTCTACCACACTTCAGTCACTCACTTTACTGTAACTGAACTCTCTATATGACAGACACCTCTCTAAGATGGACACCTGAAGTTGGTCTCTACCACACTTCAGTCACTCACTTTACTGTAACTGAACTCTCTATATGACAGACACCTCTCTAAGATGGACACCTGAAGTTGGTCTCTACCACACTTCAGTCACTCATTTTACTGAAACTGAACTCTCCATCAGACGGACACCTCTGAAACGAACTTTTGGTACGGATCCCGACAGCATCCGTCTCTAGAGAGAGTTGACGTTATTTCAAACAACGTTGTCGGATGCAAGAAGCCTCGAGCTTACGCTGACAAGAACAAAACGTACTTGTGAATCTGTGTAAGTTTCCAGATTTCAGTGCGATAAGATGGGAAAATTCCGTAAACTATTTCTCCGAATTTACTTTCCTCTACGGGTGAAACGCGGCTGATTTTAACAATTTTATTCATAGAAACGCTTTTAACTGTGCGGTCTTCTCACATAGTCATGCAGCTGTGATGTAACAACATAAATTGTAATACACGTGACTGTATATTAAGTGATTGTTTCTTGCCCATTGCAGTCTGTAATCTTCTATGCAGTTCAGTCGCCCAAGCTGAATCAATGGTTAAACAGCGATATTATTCAAGAACAGCTGCTCGCACTACATGATCCTCAGTACGTGGATATAGATACAAACTCCTTCTACCACAACATTGATGAGGATTACGACCTGCGTCACGGCGGGATATCCAAAACCAGCTTCCTGAACTGTTACCTGGCCTGGATACAGTATTGTGCGTCACGCAAGGACCCGGTCAGTTAAACTGCCTTGACTCCTAACAGGGGCTAATGCCAGTGGCGTATCCAGTGGAGGGGGACCGGGGGAGGGGCTCCCCCACCCCCCTTATTTTTGGTACATTTGCAGTGCATTGCCGGAAATATCTTCGCAGAATTTGACATTCATAGTCGAGCGTTCAAGAGCGCCCCACCTCCCCTCCCCTCCCCACCCCAATTAAACTCAAGGTCTGGAACCGCCGCCACTGAACAGTGGCATGGCGAAAAACAATTTCTGCTCAGCATCTCTTATATTAAGGGCCCGTTTAAGGACGTTCGCGCGAAAATCTTCTACAAGACAGATTTTTTTCAAACTTATGCTACGGTCTGATAATGAGTTACTGATGTCAGAAATGCAAAAAAATTGGGGGTCACCGAGTTGATTTAAGAGATATAGTGTGTAGAAATATACCCTGTTTTTGAAAAGTTAGTCCTCGTAACATGACATGGTGTCCATGGCTTTTCAGGTTTAAAAATATCAAAGATGAATCGCTGGGGAGAAACTATTATATTCAAATGTTATCTAAGTGGGCCTGATTCGTAAATAATTCGAACTGTTTTCAACCTTTAAATGAGTTAACCCTTTAAAGAGGGCATTCGGAAACAACATACAGCTGAGATATGAGTGCAATTCGACGTTGCGTGGATAAAAAAATGAAAAAAAAAAGACAGATTTTTTTTCCTTTTTTCACAAACTGTAGATAATCGGTAAAGAAAGTGATATATGAAGAAAAAAATAGGGGTCACCGAGCATCCAAGCGAGTAAAATCTAAGTTAACGCAACGGCTACCAGCCCTTTATCTGTTTAGATTTCTTGCTTTGCGCGCGCGCTCGTGCATGACGTAGCATGGCGTTGCAATACGAATTGCGTGCGCAGTAAAGATGCGCATAAACAATTAGCGCGAACGTCCTTAAAATAACTTTAAAACAATCTAAACACTGTTAAAACGCGATAGTTTGATAAAAAATTTCGGTCTTCGAGCCTCTTCAGTCGTCCGCCATATTAAAGTTCTGTAAAAAATCGTAACGAACAAGCGAGTGACCCGCGCATCGCGCTCGCTATTTGGCAACGCTTTTAACTGAAAACCATGCTCTGCGGAAAATGTTTTTGCCATCGCGCTCTAACCATTGCGAATCTAAAGATTAAAAAAAAAAATCTTGCCGCACACGAATTTGTTGACAAAATGCTTTGAAAAGAGCGCAGCCCGCCTTTAATTACAGCACGATTGTTAACTTTATCATACCTTGGGATTTACATCACGCATCAAACCGTGTAATTGACAGCAGTTGAATCTGCCAAGATACTAGAGACGAGAGTATTCCCAAAATGTCTTCCTACGAACTCCCACGAGACCGGCAAACGGATTCAAATTTTATATACCATGCGCGATTTAGGGGTAACACTTATTCTTTTGTTAAAACAATAGAATATTAGAGCACAAAAGAACGACAATACAATAGAATACAATACCATAGAATATATTAGAATACATAATTTTACCCAATACAATGAATGTGTACAATGTACAATAGAGCTAACACCCTAAATCGGGCATCATATGAAATTTTAATAATTATCTCAACACAAACAATGTTCCCTCAGTCGTAAGAGGCGGGCGCTTGCTTCTTGCTTGTTCAACTTAGGATTTCAAAGAGAAGCCATCATTTATTTCACATTTCTCATTGTCCGGCAAATAGAAAGGCCTATATTATTTTTTAAAACCTCAGTTAATATACTCTAGGTATGAACTACGTTAACCGAACGAGTAAAAGAGCACGTCTAGATCTGGACTTCAAAACGCTTTGTAAAGAGCACGAGAAACAAAGCGCAACGTACAAGCGAGTGACCCGTGATTCACGCTCGACCGCTATTTGGCAACGCTTTTAACTGAAAACCATGTTCTGCGGAAAATGTTTTTGCCATCGTACTCTGACCATTGCGAATTTAACGAGTCAAAATGAAAATCTTGTAGCACACGATGCCTCGCTACTCCATGACTGGCATCACAAAGTGTCCTGGGGGGAGGCACGCTACTCTATGACTGGCATCACAAAGTGTCCTGGGGGGGTGCACGCTCCTCCATGACTGGCATCACAAAGTGTCCTATAGGGTTGCACGCCACTCCATGACTGGCATCACAAGGTGTCCTGGGGGGTGGCACGCTACTCCATGACTGGCATCACAAAGTGTCCTCGGGGGTCCACGCTACTCCATGACCGCCATCACAAAGTGTCCTGGGTTGTGGTACGCTACTCCATGACTGGCATCACAAAGTGTCCTGGGGGTGCACGGTACTCCATGACTGTCATCATAAAATGTCCTGGGGGGGGGGGGGGGGGTGCACGCACTCCATGACTGGCACCACAAAGAGTCCTGGGGGGTGTACGCTACTCCATGAGTGGCATCACAAAGTGTCCTGGGGGTGCACGCTTCTCCATGACTGGCATCACAAAGTGTCCTGGGAGGTGACACGCTACTCCATGACTGGCATCGCAACGTGTTCGGGGGGGGGGGGGGGGGGGGGGGGTGCACGCTACTCCATGACTGGCATCACAAAGTGTCATCGCCGAGAATACAGCGACATGTCCGGGACCTTCTTACGGTCCAGAGCGCTAAATTTTAAAAGCTTCCGTCTGACAAAAGAGCCAAATTACAAAGAAAATGGGGGAAAATGGCGAAACAAGGTGTATGTTTTACTCCATAACAAAAAAAAACTAGGTACTTTGGCGGGTTAGGTTCACCCTGGCTTTTTCAGTAGAGGTGTTAAGGAATCATTTAAGACCCTTTTTATTTGCCTGAGATTTGGACAACTACCATCGAATCGCGTTCTAAAATTCGTTTTTTTTTTTCGCTGATTTCAGTATGGAAAAACATCGCATTGATATTCAGGATGGTCTTTCTCTTCAAGAAAGGACTTGCTAACTAAGGTTCACCCTGGAAATTTTAGCCTCGTGTCTAAACAAAAGATTGGCGAAGTTTGGATTTAATACGATATGAGGAAATAGTATCAAAGTGCTATTTTCCAGACGGTGTTCCGTAAACTTAAAATGGCGCTCCAAAATGTCTTTCTACGAACTCCCACGAGACCGGCAAACGGATTCAAATATGAATAATTATCTCAACACAAACAATGTTCCCTCAGTCGCGAGAGGCGGGCGCTTGCTTCTTGCTTGTTCAACTTAGGATTTCAAAGAGAAGCCATCATTTATTTCCCATTTCTCATTGTCCGGCAAATAGAAAGGCCTATATTATTATTCAAACTGTTTCAACATACAGCTATCGCTTCAAAAAAAAAATTACAAAAGAACTGGAAACAAGCCCTCGGTTCCTTTTGTGCGCTTGTGATTGTTTAGCAAATGTTGAACGGCTTCAACACGATGCAACATTTTCGCCAACAAAGGAAATGTCGAAGCAATAATGTTAGATCGCATTTAAACCGACTTAATTTGTTTCAATACGCTTTCAACACTTTTCAACAATGTTCAACACGTTTTGTCAATGTAGAAAGACCTCTCAAAGCGGTCTTTGGTCGGTGGGCCGGCAGGGATTTGAACAATGGCACCCCACCATCTGAGCTAACGAGATGCAGAGTTAGAGAATGAAAAATGAACTGCTGTATTACTGTCTCACGATTGTGTGTATTGTTTGTTATTTTAGCCTATGGAGTGTGAAAAGGACTCCCTTCTGGCAACTCTGTGCTTTTCGCTTTGTCTTTTGGCGAGACGAGCGTTAGGGACAGCTTCTCACCATCAGTCTGCCAGGTGCGTGCGATTAATATCCAATTTTTAGAAACGAATTATTTGTAATATTTGCAAAAACAAGGAGTACCACAGGCAAGTACTGTTGAAGAGCTTTTATATGAATTGTTTCACTGTAGGATTTGATAGGATTTCATCCACAGACTCAAAAGTACCACAGGGATCGGAATAGCTTTCATTTGAATGGTCACCCTGTGGGATTTTATCCACAGGCTCAAAGGTACTCAAACGTTAGAACCACCTTGTACATCACAATAAACAGCACCACAGACGTGTATTGCTAAATGGTTTACAATAGTCTACATAAACAAAAGAAATGAATAAACATGGTTTTTATTCCCTTTGTTTTTGCCCTCCAAGCCTCGCTAGCAAGTTGAATTTTAATATATCGAAATTGAATGGTCGCATTCCGTACAAAAAATACTTTTTTCTCAAGGTGTACGCTTTCGTTTTCCTCCAGCTTAGAGCCGTTTCTGTATGGTCTGCATGCTCTGTTCAAAGGAGACTTCCGCATCACTTCTCCTAAGGACGAGTGGGTGTTCGCTGACATGGATCTCTTGCGCAAAGTGGTGGCACCCGGAGTGCGTATGTCTCTAAAGCTACATCAGGTAAGAACTCTCGCGGGCGCAACTTCACAGCATTACAAACAGGATACATTGCGAGCGTGCCTAAAATCATCTTTTCATTGTTCGTTATAATATATAGGTATGCTGAAGCAATCTGATTTTTTTTAATTTTTTTCTTCCCTGAAATGACTGTTTACAAACCTGGACGTGTTAATGCGTTTCACTGATTTTTGTTTGGCCTTTTTAAACTTTAATAAAGATAATAGCTGACACGGCTTGTCCTTTTAAAAGTCGAAAATCACTGAATTACGGTATAAATGCAAAGGGTCAAGGGAAATAAGTGACAAAACTTATTATTATCGAAATGTATTTTTAAAATAAAAGTCCAATTTTGTTAACAGTCACTACACCGATGTACTGATCGCTTTTTTTAGTTCTACCCTTGTGCTTGGGGAAAATAGGTAAAACCTGATAACTGTTTGCTCTCCCCTCGAGAATACCGCACTTAATTGCTCTTAATTTGTGTATGAGGGAGGGTTCTTAGTCATAATGTTAGTAGTAAGCGATTCACATTCGCATAAAAGCCAGGCACTCTATGCCTTATGAAGGATAAGATATGGGTGAAAAAATTTTGGATAAGGCATAGGGTGAGCTTAAACACGAATTTGCCAGCGCCGCTGAAGGGGAGGAGGATGGGGAAACTTGTAGAAACGATCCAGTCGAGTAGACTTGCGAGAAGAGAGATTTTGCATGCAGGGGCGTATAAAAGGTCTTGAAAATCTCCCTAGGGACTTTTCTGGCCAATAGAATGCCTGACACGAGAGCACGTTGTTATCTGATCATTCAAAACGACATGCGGCGGCTTTAACGCGAATGAGAATAGCGCTCAGGTTTGGCAGGTAGAGTCTAGCTTCTATAGCTCAGAAGGAGGTCGGACACCTTATTGAGAATTATATAACGTAATGTCGGCACTTAGAATTTTATTTTCAATAAATTTTTTAAGTGTAAAAAAGAAAATCTAAAATTCCCACTCAGGATTGAACCTGTGACCTCAGCAAGGCTTAGGCTTACATAGCCTACCGTACCAGGGTACCACCTAGATTCTCGGGTTGTTTAGGCCTCAATTTAACTATATAAACTGCTAACCCCAACCTCAACTAAGAGCTAACCAGTTACTCCGTTATATATTCTCATTAAGGTGTCCGATCTCCTTCGAGCTATAGCATTTAGACTCTACCGGTTTTGGCAACAAAAAACAGAAAAATCCCAAGTTTCGTTGCTGGGAACGCGACTTAATTGTTAATAAAATTGTTTGTTGTTTCTAAGGATCATTTCACCGCCCCTGATGAATACGAGGACCTGCCAGTACTGTATGACGCTATTTTATCTCATGAAGAAAGCCTGGTCATCTCGCATGAAGGAGATCCAAAATGGCGTCAGGCTGTGCTGGCTAATACGCCGTCCTTACTGGCACTCAGGTCAGTGCGAATGTGAGGAATTAACTGGCGCATGATTCACATTGGACAAATATTTGACATTTCCTTTTGCAAAATAATGAGAAATAAACAACAACACATGAAAGCACTGCTTAGTAGCTTTCATTTGAAAGGTCACACTTCAGGATTTCATGCACAGACCACCTTGAACAGCATAATAAACAGCACCACAGGAAAGTACTGCTCAGTAGCTTTCATTTGAATGGTCACACTTTAGGATTTCATCCACAAACTCAAAATTATAACCACCTTGTGCAGCATAATAAACAGTACCAAAGGAAAGTACTGCTCAATAGCTTTCATTTGAATGCTTGCACTTTAGGATTTAATCCTCGGGCCGTCCTTAAAATTATAACCACCTTGTGCGGCATAATAAACAGCACCACATGAAAGTACTGCTCAGTAGCTTTCATTTGAATGGTCACACTTTAGGATTTAACCCACAGACTCAAAAGTTAGAACCACCTTGTATAGCATAATAAACAGCACCACAGTAAAGTACTGCTCAATAGCTTTCATTTGAATGGCCACACTTTAGGATTTCTAACGCAGACTCAAAACTTTGAACCACCTTGTACAGCATAATAAACAGCACCACAGGAAAGTTCTGCTCAATAGCTTTCATTCGAATGGTCACACTTTAGGATTTCTAACGCAGACTCAAAACTTTGAACCACCTTGTACGGCATAATAAACAGCACCACAGGAAAGTACTGCTCAATAGCTTTAAGTTGAATGGTCACACTTTAGGGTTTCATTTAAAGACTCAATAGTTAGAACCACGTTAGACAGCAGGGTGTAGCATCCCATCCCATGCAAAAGTACTGCCGAAGAGGTTTCATTTGAATGGTCACACCATAGGATTTCATCAACAGACTCAAAAGTTAGAACAAATGGTACCATGCAAAAGTACTGCTGAAGAGGTTTCATTTGAATGGTCACACCATATGATTTCATCCACAGACTCAAAAGTTAGAACAAATGGTACCATGCAAACGTACTGTTGAAGAGGTTTCATTTGAATGGTCACACCGTAGGATTTCATCAACAGACTCAAAAGTTAGAACAAATGGTACCATGCAAAAGTACTGCTAAAAAGGTTTCGCAATTCATTTGAATGGTCACACCGTAGGATTTTGTCGTCAGAATAAAAAGTTAGAACTACACTTCATTTCGCCATAATTGACTCTGTGAGTGAAAGGGTTAAGAAACAGTTAAAGACAGGTTCTTTAATAATCTACGAAAATTACTCCTCAAAACACTTGATAATGCTGATTCGTATATTGACGTGCCCACAATAATAGACATGATTTCTTGATATTCTCCTTTGTTTTATTTTATTTTATTCTGATGTGTGAAAATAATTATCCGACTTGTTAAATGTCTCACTCAAAATCTTGTAAGACTTAGATTATTTATTTATCTACCAATTTATTTATCTCGGTATTTTATTTGTAATGTGATTTCTTATTTATTTATTTCTAAAAGCACCCGCCTCGATTAGCTTGATGCTACCTGCGGGTGCCTATAATTTTGAAAGTAATTTATTTGTTTAATAAAAGATAGATGGATTGATTGATTGATTGATTGATTGATCGATTGATTGATTGATTGATTGAGACATAAATGTACCAATTTCGATCAGCCTGTGAGACTTGATTCCTTTTTCACATTACACATTTATTATTATCCAGGAGACATTTTCATTATTGTGGTTATTTATACTTTAAGTTTGTAAAGCGTTTTGAAGAAGTCGTGAAAGTAGCGCTACAGTGCACTCTTTCTATTAAAAAAAGTCGGACACCTTCGGGACCAGCTTTTACTGTCCGCCTTAGAGAGGTGTCCGCCTTGTAGAGAGGTTAGTAACCGACGAACCAGTGAGATTCGGCTGGGACCAGCCAGTTATTGCTGTCCGCTTTAGAGAGGTGTGCGCCTTATAGAGAGTTCAGTTATACACGAGCAAGTGTACTTCGGCTGGGACCAACCAGTTATTGCTGTCCGCTTTAGAGAGGCGTGCGCCTTATAGAGAGTTCAGTTATAGACGAACAAGCGAAATTCGGCTGGGACCAGCCAGTTATTGATACCCGTCTTAGAAAGGTTTCTGCCTTATAGAGAGTTAATTAATAGACGAACAAGTGAAATTCAGCTGGGACCAGCCAATAAGATATGTCTTAGAGAGGTGTCCGCCTTACAGAGAGTTTAGTTACTGACGAACAAGTGAAATTCGACTGGGACCAGCCAATTGTGATATCCGTCTTAGAGAAGGGTCCTCATTACAGGAGTGTACATCCTAAGAGAGTTAACTGTGTATAAATATATAATTTCTTTACTTCTTTCTTTCTTTCTTTCTTTCTTTCTTTCTTTCTTTCTTTCTTTCTTTCTTTCTTTCTTTCTTTCTTTCTTTCTTTCTTTCTTTCTTTCTTTCTTTCTTTCTTTCTTTCTTTCTTTCTTTCTTTCTTTCTTTCTTTCTTTCTTTCTTTCTTTCTTTCTTTCTTTCTTTCTTTCTTTCTTTCTTTCTTTCTTTCTTTCTTTCTTTCTTTCTTTCTTTCTTTCTTTCTTTCTTTCTTTCTTTCTTTCTTTCTTTCTTTCTTTCTTTCTTTCTTTCTTTCTTTCTTTCTTTCTTTCTTTCTTTCTTTCTTTCTTTCTTTCTTTCTTTCTTTCTCTCTCTCTCTCTCTCTCTCTCTCTCTCTCTCTCTCTTTCTTTCTTTCTTTCTTTCTTTCTTTCTTTCTTTCTTTCTTTCTTTCTTTCTTTCTTTCTTTCTTTCTTTCTTTCTTTCTTTCTTTCTTTCTTTCTTTCTTTCTTTCTTTCTTTCTTTCTTTCTTTCTTTCTTTCTTTCTTTCTTTCTTTCTTTCTTTCTTTCTTTCTTTCTTTTATTTATGAAAAATACTTAACCTAACCTTTACCCTTTTAGACATGTCTTCGATGACGGCACAGACGAGTACAAGATTATCATGCTAAACAAAAGATACCTAAGCTTCAGAGTTATTAAAGTTAGTAAATAGTTATCGAGCTGCCCTTTACCATTGTGAAAGGAGATATCTTTATTAAAGTTATTTTCGTAACCTTTCGGAGCCTAACTTGTAAGTGATCGTGAAAATCCCCTTAAGCGTGGAAGCTCCATCACGTTTTCACGCAACAGACGAGTGTAGCTTGCGTGGCTTATCTCTCTTCGTCCCGGTTCAAATGTCGCATTCTCGGCGGAAATTTCAAAGTTGCTTCATTAATACGACACGGTGTTTCCATCATTCACAGCGATGGAAAACCGTTGTGAATTTTAGTATTAGATTAGATGAGATCAATACTTTCAACACGACCGGCTTAATTCCTCGAATTGAATTTGACACAGCAGAGATGCGACGTTTGAACGGGACCTCATTGCCCGATCATCTTTGATAGAAAAGAAGTTATGCTTGTGCTGTGTTCATTCTGGGCCCGGTTGTTCGAAGGGTTAACACTATCCACTGGACAAATCTCTATCTCTGTTATCCACTGAGTAGTGATTTATCCAGTGGATAGCGGCGCCGCTGATTTCCCTTTCGTAAACGGTCGATGCCATTTTTAACGGTCGATGCCATCATTAGCATTCATTAGTAACCAAGCCTTTTGTAATGGTCGATGCTATTTCTCTCTAGTTTATGCCTGGATTGGGACGAAAGTAGGCTATCATTATTAAATAAAATTGGGCCTAGGTAAAGCGATTATTAGATCTAAGCTAGATTCGCGGTTAGGTAAGATTTAGGGTTAGGGTGACCAGTTATTGACATATATTAAGAAAAGCACCTTATATAATTAAATTTTTCTGGGGTTTGCCGGATCAACCCAGTGGTCTAGTGGTGAGGGAGAGATGTTAGCATGCAGAGGTTCCGGGTTCGATTCTAGGTAATTAATTGCATTTTTCTTTTTCTGATAGAAAAAATAATTCTTAAATTGGTGAAAATTTTTCTAAGTGTCGCTAAAATAGCACCGACCGTTTACGAAAGGGAAATTTGCAGCAGCGCCATCGACCTTTCCAACAACCCGGGGCCAGTAAATCATTTTAACTTGCTTTTCAGTTGCAAAAATATTGATTTGTGTTTTGTTTCTTGATCGTCAGGTGAATCGCGAGTGCGTGCGTGGATTATGGGCGGGGCAGCTTCAGGAACTGATCTTCCTCAGGAACAGGAACCCAGAGCGAGGCTCCATTCAGAATGCCAAGCAGGCCTTACGTAACATCATCAACTCATCATGTGACCAGCCCATAGGCTATCCCATATACGTGTCGCCACTGACAACATCCTATGCCGATTCCAATTCACAGCTGTCTCGGATAATAGGTGGACCTCTCAGTTTTAACGGAATTGCTGGATGTCTTGGCCGCTTGTGGCACCGCATACGCATGCGCTGTAGCGCCACATGTCACAGTGGCGGCGATATCCCGGATGGAACAGTCCCGGATGTTTCTGTCGCGCCGAGTTTTGCGGAGCGCTGTACGAGTTTCCGCGAAGGCCAAATTTACATAAGCGCCCGTAGGTCTACTCCGACATCCTCGTTCAACCGGGGTCAACCTTCCGTGCGGACCAGTCAAAGATCTACAGCCAGCTCGGGATCAAAGAGACCAAGTACATTATCAGTGAGCATAGCTCATCCTCAGAGCCCCGGGACTGTGGCGGCCGCGGAGGACTTGACCCAGCGCGTGCGTATTATTGACCGCGGGCAGGTTTATGATACTATTAACTTGGGGCGTAGAATTGATGTGCAATGGCCTTCAGAGCTCATGAGGGAGCACGGAGGAAGATCTTATTGGAAGGACTGGAACCCAATTGAGGGTATGGAGGGAACAGTAGTTCACAGGTGGACACCGTGCCACAGGGACCCCGCTCGAAGGAGCCACGTGGATCGGCCGATTGTTTTGATTAAGATTGATGACAAGTTCGTTCCCATAGCTGAAGCAGGAGTCATGGATGCTGGGATAGAAGTGTAAAGTTCGTGCTGTTAGTACGCGACCTAGAGTGTTTGACTTTTCTTCTCTAAGTATCAATTCAAAATACGATATAGCTTCCATTAAAAGAGATGGCCGACTGGACCTATTGCTGTAAACTGGAACGTTTTTTGATTTAACAAACCGTGGGTGCCACAGACTTCTCTTGCGTTCTCGACTCTCTCATATCACAAGCTGTTCGTTGCCGGTCTTCACTGAACACGCGCCGAATTCACACGAAAGCGTGCCGCGAGAGAACCTCTGGTACCAGAAAAAATAAACCGAATGGAATGAGCCTACATTTCGTATTCCCTACCGCATCCCGCATGTGCACAAATCTGAGCGAAACGAACCGGCATATAGAAATAGATCACCGGTCCAGCCGAAAGTAATGTTTACCTTGGACTGACAGTTCGTTTTGATGTCAGACAAACATTTTTCGGATAATTTGCTTAAGTTGAAAGCACCCAAGTTTTACTTGACGTGAGAATTAGGGAATCCCATATAACGAAGATGCCAATGTTAAGGCCTGCCCAAAAGACTTTAACGTTCAGTTTCGTTGAACGAGGCAGCCAATCGAATCCAATGTTGCTGTTTACACCTGAGAACAAAATAATTGTTGATTGATTCAACACTGAACATTATTGGACATCATTCGACAGCGTGGCCAAACGAGTTTATTAATCAAGTTGAATTTAATAATGTCGAACGTTGTTGAATCGCGATGTTGAACCCGCCTACCTCCTAAACGGACATGCAGCTTTCCACTATTAACAAGGGATTGCCCTCAGTATTAAAACCGTTTTTCTGCAGATGTGTTAGAGATGTATATTGGATTTCTACAGAAAGATACCCTTACATTGTTAGAACCTTTAAAAAAATATATATATCGCTCTAGTTAAGATAGTTCAAGTACCTTCAGTTGCCATACTGTTGTCGAAGTTGTAGATTTGATAACAAACTAGTGGACAATGCGACGAATTGTCTATAAAAATGTAAAAACGCGTATAAAACGTGTATAAACGTAAATACAATTGTTGATAAACATTAACTGTAAATAACAATATCAGTTGTTAATATGTAGGAAAATAGTAATAATAATCAATTGTACAAAGATGAATAAACGGAAGAAGACTTGCGATACGTTATCAACACTATTTATCACAGGTGGGCGAATGCATGAACCCTCGAAACCGAGAGGAAGGAATCACATCGCAAACTAAGCAATGGCCGCAAGAAATCCTTGATGTTGATTGGACTTCACGAGTTCCCTCTCCATGACGCCCTTCGGGTACGTAGAACTTACACATATTATGACCCCATACGAAAACAAATCCTTGAATCACATTGTGTAGCGAATATAAAATATAAAGTTATACGCTCTTTGAACAACTGCAGGCTGGTGGTGGGCGAACGGAGAAAATTTTTTCTATTTCTTGGGAAATAAAATCCGCACTTCAGACACACTGATACTTGAAGTATTTTCCGACTGCTAGGACGAACACAGAATTTCACATGCTCAAGCTACAGCGGTTTTCAAATGAATATCTCACGCCACTTTCTCAACCAGTCAACTAATCAGAAGTAAAACCAATCGTGACTTGCTTGCACGTGTTTTCCCGCGCTTAGCGCCGGCTTCATGTATTTGCTTTCAGCTCTGATTGGTTTATTGGATTGTCGGCCTCCGTTTTGATGTTTTCCATGCGCGATTTAGCAGATACCACGCAGAGTAACACTCATTATTTTGTTAAAACAACAGAATATTAGAACTCAAAAGAACGACAATACCATAGAATACAATACAATAGAAATAAGAATATGTTAGAATACATAATTTTACCTAATACAATGGAGGTGCACAATGTACAATGGAGCTGACACCCTAAATCGGGCATCATTTGTTTTGATTGGCCAGAGTAATTACTTTGATTTTGATTTTATGACACTCAAGTGAAAACGGCGCTAAAGGCAAACTTCTATACACTCTTAATGCAACTGAAAGCAAGGTTCAGCACTATTTTAAATCAATATTAAATCAATTATTTTTTTGCCATTTACACACAAAAAACTAATATCTTAAGATATTGCCTTACACCAAACTACATCCATGGTTCGTACAATCTTGAAAAGGTCTTGAATTTTAGCAGTCGTCTTGAAAAGTCCTTGAATTTGGTTAAGGTCCTTGAAAAGTACTTGATTTCTTCATTAGGTCTTAAAAAGTCCTTGAAATTTAGGACTTTATGTACGCCCTATCACTTTTCTGATAAATTAAATTGTTTTGCTACGAAAAATTTGAACGCCAGCGACTTTTAAAATCAGCCGAAAATAACTAGCGAAAATGTCGGCATAATACGTGAATGCGTACATGAAGCAAAGTTGTAATCTTTGCCTCGGGGGACAAAGTGTTTCGATTTCGTAAATAAAACTTTATAGTCCTTGAAAACCATTTTTTGTCCTTGAAAAGTCCTTGAATTTTATTTGTCTGAAGTTGTACGAACCATGTACATCTAACTAGATGAGCCCCAAAGACGTCTGATTGTTTCCTTTACTGCTTTTCTTACTTCTTTGATCTTCCAGCAGTACAACACCGGGTTTAGTGACGAGTTTAAGAAAACCAAAGTCGATGTTAATACCTTGGCAATAAAAACAGATGAGGACGGGCCTCTTTGAGTAAACAAAGCCCTCACTATGCCTTCTGGTAGGTAACAGACAACTAATGCCATCTGCACCCACAGTGCACTGGACAGTGCCTTTCTGTATCGCGCTATGCTCAGTGGAATGGCTTGGCTTGCTTGTTCTTGATCAACTTGAATTTGATGATGACGGAGAGTGAGGAAAATCTTTGCATAACAGACGGTCGATATGACAAGACACAGTGATATAGTTGTGTACGCACACCATGTGGTTATAAGTTGGTTCCAAAAGTACACGGATGTGCCGGCAATGGACACAACCCAAAAGACAGTTACAGTTAGATTCGTCCGCTTTAAAGTTACAACTTGTCTGTATCTGAGCCCCAACAACAGAGCGAGAAGTCTGTCCACGCTTATTGCAGCCAATGTAAACAAAGACACTGCCGTTAAAATATAACCTGTGATATGAGTTGAAACAAATACGTGGTGACAAATATTCCATTGCTCGTTCACCACAGACATCAAATAAGCAACATGAAGAGGCTCCGCAATGATACCAACACAGAGATCAGTTGTCGCTAGGTTACGAAGCAACAGTTTTGACGGCGGATGAAGAAAAGAATCCTTTTGAAGAGCTATTAGGATTAGAATATTCCCCAGAAATGCAGTAATTGACAGAAAAATGTTCACCATTGAAAAGCATGTTAGCGGGTAATGTAACTTTTCAGTTAATTCTGTCGAGCAAAACATTTCTTCATAAGTTTTCTGTTTTCCATCTTCGGTAAAGTTGGTTATCGCCATTTTACTGCAATGTCGGTGCGTGTGCACTTTAGTGGCAACTCCAAAATCTTCTTTCGAAGAGTTAGCGAATGCCGTGATATCGTAAGCATGTCATGTTAAACAACGCCGTATAGAAATGAGAAGTTGGGGGTCAATGCTACCATTTGAATTTGAAATCTTAGAGATTTTATAGAGATCAATGGGGATTTTCGGATGTTCATACCTGATTGTCTATATCATGGTGTATACGTTCTACGTCTGTGTTGGTAGTTAAACATGTCAAGTTGAGTACATATGCAAACGAAAGAGATTACGAAACTGCATAACATGTTTTTGATTGGGATGAGTTATTCTGGAAATTGAAGGGGGAATTAAATTTAGCCAAAAGCACTTAAAAAGCCGCAAAAGCTGTCATGGTTTGTCTAGGTAATGACCAATAATTGTACACGCTTGGTCCTCTTTGACGGTTACGTGACCAAGTCTCCGTTGGTGATTTTAACACTGTAAACATGTCAAGTTAACAACTAATCAAGAAAGCCTGACTGTGCAGCTGGAATAATATATCAATATTTCGTCAGGCAAGGCCTGGCTTCTTCAGGGCATAAAAATGTCTACAAGAAAAAGCATTACATGCAAAGGCGATCGTTTATGAAAACACCCCACAGTCATTTCAATATTTTGAATTTTTGTAACAAGCAATTGCATTAACAAGGTAAAAACAATAAAAAAATGTTGCGCCACGTTCTATTTATAAAACAAACTTCCGCTTGTTATAGAAAAGCAATCAGGATCGTGCATTGGAATAAGTAGCAAAATGCTAGGTGCTTTGATTCTGGCCGCAAACATGACAAGTAAAGTACACGTACAAAATACTTCATTTATATATTGGGAACGGTTGTTCATAAAACTGAAGGCAAAGTTTTAAACCAGTTACATTAAAAAGCTATAAACATTTTGCCTTCTTTTTTTTGCATGTTTAGTAAAGTTCATTAGCGCCATTATACAATACGATTTTTCAATTCAGTCTTTGAGACAAACGGTTGGAAGATCAACATTGTGCCATGTTCGGCATGTACATACAAACTGTATTATCAACATACAACAACAAAAGTGAACTGCTCACATTTGTTGCTAATTACTTGTCCTTGGCGCGTAGTAGACACTATGCTAAAACCGAAAGTTGTAACATTAAAATTTGTAACAATGAAACCTATATTAGAACAAACACCATTACACTCGCAGCTTGCCCATGACATTTCCTTTGTGAAAACTCGAAAAATATATACGGTAATCGAACAGAACGTAGCTAGTGATTCCAGCAGCTGACCGACCGCGAAACTATCGGAAGTCAATTTTTCCGGACAAGTTAATCACTCGATTCCGATTGGTTAAAAAACAATGGGAATTGAATGGGCTTACGTCATAGCTTGCACATGCGCTAAACCCTGAAACCCTCCGGCCTTTAATTAGTTTTTGCAGTTCATTTCTTTGGAGTAAGTTATTAACTTTGCAGTTTGATGACAACTAGAAATTATCTTATCCATGGCAACGATAATAGTCCAACAACAACTCAACCAATCGATAAGGTTGCTATTTTTAAAGGCTGGTTTTCACGAACGACGGAGTCGGAGTCGTAATCGGAAGTGCAGAGCGTTACGATCTAGTGAAAATCAAACCGACGGAATCGGAAGAAGATTACGGAGTCATAAGCGGAATCAGAAGAAAATGGAACCGTTCTGATTTTTCCGACTTCGATTACGTCGAGCTTATGACTCCGATTACGACTCCGTCGACAGTGAAAATCAGCCTTAGATGGATCATGCTTTCATCTGACTGATTTTATTCTACTTTTCAGCATGCGCTTTCTTTGCTCTCCAATTAGGGGACCAACTGGTCGAATAGACCAGAAAATTAATATATATGATTTTGTCTTCATTGGCTTGAGTCTATACTTCTAAAAGTGTCCGTTTAATACAGGTTTTGAATGATAGAAACAGCAGCTATTTCAATCAACTTTTGGTTGTCGTCGTCGTCAATTTAATACAGGTACTCTTAACAGTAAACATGGGAACAAATTTTTGGGACATTTCTGGCGGTATTAGCTTACCAAATGGCATATTTTTTTATTAAATTCTAAAGATATTACTTTTCGCACCTACACAACCTAAAGCTCATTTCATATCCCAAAGCCTTTGTTCTAACAGCAGGTGACCAACACCTGTAAGCCTCACTGTACGATCACAAAGATTAAGATATTATCCAACTTGAGAAAAATCTAGTTTTTACTGCAAAATAAGCCGTAAAGCCCCGGCTACACGTTCTAACATTGTCATATAACATTTGTTGGTTTAACACCCGGGGGGGGGGGGGGGGGGGGGGAGGGGTACTCCCCTAAAATACCCATAGGGGTATGTGCCGCCAAACGGGGTCGTGATTTTGGGACTCCTGATCTAGAACGGAGTATCCATTCTAGAGAAGTTTCCAAGAACGGGGTATAATATTTCGAACGCACGAAAACTTCAAATTATCAGCAGCCATTTTTTCTAGAACGGGGTTATAAAAATTGACCTATTTCTAGAACGGGGTATCATTTTGAGTGCAAATTCTTTCTCAAACGGGGTCCAAATTTGGAGACCCGGGCGGCACATACCCACCCAAAATATACCCGAGAACCCCCCTCCCCCCCAGGGGTTTAACAATGTTAGAACGTGTAGCCGGCATGTTAGATGACGTTTGTCTAACATTTTTTGTTAGAAGAATGTTTTCATTTTGATCAAACATTTTCGCTTGACATAAAACAATGTTAGAGCGTTTAGCCGGCTTTTCAACAATGTTAGATCTAAACGACCAATCATATTTAAGTACCCAGTCCCCAATCCGCGCAATCCGACAACATTGGCTGTTCAAAATGGCGGAACTGGAGATTGTGAGCGTGAAAACGCCGAAACGTCAGAAAAAGCAGTGAAACGTTTAGCCGCGCATCTAACATTGTTATACAACAAATGTTGGACGTGTTATATAACAATGTTAGATCGTGTCGAATAATTACTTTTGGAAACATAACTTTCAAATATGCAGTGGGTTTACTGACTGTGTTAGAAAGAGCACAGGATGTGTTCACGTGTCAAACTTACATATTTTACGGCGCATGTAGAATACGACGTTTTAACCGGGCTTAAAGCACTCAATCACTCAGATTCTATCAAGCTTTGAAGAGAGGCGAGTGTCGTAATGATACAAACGACTGGTGCTAAACAAAGAGGTTGTGTTGAAACCATACCTGCACACATGTGACACGCCAGATTTTTTCTTCAGATCTGAAGAGATAAAAATATGTCTTTTGCCAGAGCTTCTTCTCCGATTTCTCTTTCAGATCTCCTTTTTATTACTTTTAGCTCCTCAAATCCGCCAGAATTCGCTTGCTTATAAAGCTCCAGAACCCCAAATATGACTAAAGGTAAAGAAGTGTCCTGGGCGGGTGCACGCTACTCTATGACTGGCATCACAAAGTGTCCTAGGGGGGTACACGCTACTCCATGACTGGCATCACAAAGTGTCCTAGGGGGTGGCACGCTACTTCATGACTGGCATCACAAAATGTCCTGGGGGGGTGGCACGCTACTCCATGACTGGCATCACAAAGTGTCCTGGGCGGGTGCACGCTACTCCATGACTGGCATCACAAAGTGTCCTCGGGGGGTGCACGCTACTACATGACTGCCATCACAAAGTGTCCTGGGGGTGGTACGCTACTCCATGACTGGCATCACAAAGTGTCCTGGGGGGGTGCACGGTACTCCATGAATTTCATCACAAAGTGTCCTGGGGGGGGGGGGGTGCACGCTACTCCATGACTGGCATCACAAAGTGTCCTGAAGGGGTGCACGCTACTCCATGACTGGCATCACAAAGTGTTCTAGGGGTTGCACGCTACTTCATGACTGGCATCACAAAGTGTCATCGCCGAGAATACAGCGACATATCCGGGAATTTCTTACGGTCCAGAGCGCTGCATTTGAAAAGCTTCCGTCTGACAAAAGAGCCAAATTACAAAGAAAATGGGGGGAATGGCGAAACAACGTGTATGTTTTACTCCATGACAAAAAACTAAGTACTTTGACATTTAGGTTCACCCTGGCTTTTTCAGAACAGGTGTTAAAGAATCATTTAAGACCCTTTTTATTTGCCTGAGATTTGGACAACTGCTATCGAATCGCGTTCTAAAATTCGGTTGTTTCGCCGATTTCAGTATGGAAAAATACGGCATTGATATTCAGGATCGTCTTTCTCTTCAAGAAAGGACTTGCTAACTAAGATTCACCCTGGATGTGTTAGCCTCATGTCTAAAAAAAAGATTGGCGAAGTTTGGAGTTAATATGAAGCGTGGAAATAGTATCAAAGCGCTATTATCAAGAAGGTGTTCCGTAAACTAAAAATAGCGCTCCAAAATGTCTTCCTACGAACTCCCACCAGACCGCCAAACGGATTCAAATTTGAATAATTATCTCAACACAAACAATGTTCCCTCAGTCGTGAGAGGCGGGCGCTTGCTTTTTGCTTCTTTAAGTTAGGATTTCAAAGAGAAGCCATCATTTATTTCACATTTCCCATTGTCCGGCAAATAGAAAGGCCTAAATTATTTTTTAAAACCTCAGTTAATATACTCTAGGTCTGAACTACGTTAACCGATCGAGTAAAAGAGCGCGTCTAGACTGGACTGCAAAATGCTTTGTAAAGAGCACGAGAAACAATGCGCAACGTACAAGCGAGTGACCCGTGATCACGCTCGCTATTTGGCAACGCTTTTAACTGAAAACCATGTTCTGCGGAAAATGTTTTTGCCATCGTACTCTGACCATTGCGAATCTAAGGAGTCAAAATGAAAATCTTGCCGCACACAAATTTGTTGACAAAACGCTCTGTAAAGAGCGAGAAGAATACGACATCACGTCTTTTATAGACATTCGACGCACTTAAAATAACTTTAAAACGATCTAAACACTGTTAAAACGCGATAGTTTGATAAAAAATTTCGGTCTTCGAGATTCTTCAGTCGTCCGCCATATTAAAGTTCTGTAAATAGCGCAAGTAAAAAAGGGTAACGAACAAACGAGTGACCCGCGCATCGCGCTCGCTATTTGGCAACGCCTTTAACTGAAAACCATGTTCCGCGGAAAATGTTTTTGCCATCGCGCTCTAACCATTGCGAATCTAAAGATTCAAAAAAAAAATCTTGCCGCACACGAATTTGTTGACAAAATGCTTTGAAAAGAGCACGGCCCGCCTTTAATTGAGTAGTGTAGCAGCTGCTCGGAAGATCTGTCGAGATTGGTTAAAACAAACAATAGTTTTCATTGTCGACTCGTTCAATCGTTTTATTTCTATTGTTTCTCGTTTTATTGTATCCATCCAATTGGGTTAGATCTTACGGGAGTTGCTACATGACCGTTTAATTACAGCACGATTGTTAACTTTATCACACCTTGGGATTTACATCACGACGCATCAAACCGTGTAATTGACAGCAGCTGAATCGCCAAGAGACTAGAGTAATCCCAAAATGTCTTCCTACGAACTCCCACGAGACCGGCAAACGAATTCAAATTTGAATAATTATCTCAACACAAACAATGTTCCCTCAGTCGTGAGAGGCGGGCGATTGCTCTTTGCTTGTTCAAGTTAGAAATTCAAAGAGAAGCCATCTTTTATTTCACATATCTCATTGTCCGGCAAATAGAAAGGCCTATATTATGTTTTAAAACCTCAGTTAATATACTCTAGGTATGAACTACGTTAACCGATCGAGTAAAAGAGCGCGTCTAGATTTGGACTGCAAAACGCTTTGTAAAGAGCACGAGAAACAAAGCGCAACGTAGAAGCGAGTGATCCGTGATTCACGCTCGCTATTTGGCAACGCTTTTAACTGAAAAACATGTTCTGCAAAAATGTTTTTGCCATCGTACTCTGACCATTGCGAATCTAACGAGTCAAAATGACAATCTTGCCGCACTCGAATTTGTTGACAAAATGCTTTGAAAAGAGCGCGGTCCGCCTTTAATAACAGCACGATTGTTAACTTTATCACACCTTGGGATTTACATCACGAATCAAACCGTGTAATTGACAGCAGTTGAATCTGCCAAGAGACTAGAGACTAGAGTATTCCCAAAGCTTATTCTGTTGAGCAAATACAACCGACTGGTTCTGTATATGCAGATAATTATGCTGCGCATCAAGAAACTGGGTACTGTAAGTACATGTCGCGAAAGACAATGGCATTCAGGGCGATGCCTCGCTACTGCATGACTGACAACACAGTGTCCTGGGGGTGCACGCTACTCCATGACTGGCATCACAAAGTGTCCTCGGGGTGCACGCTACTTCATGACTGCCGTCATAAAGTGTCCTGGGGTGTGGTACGCTACTCCATGACTGGCATCACAAAGTGTCCTGGAGGGTGCACAGTACTCCATGACTGGCATCACAAAGTGTCCTGGGGGGGGGGGGGGTGCACGTTACTCCATGACTGGCATCACAAAGTGTCCTAGGAAGTGGCACGCTACTCCATGACTGGCATCACAAAGTATCCTCGGGGGTGCACGCTACTTCATGACTGCCGTCACAAACTGCCCTGGGGTGTGGTACGCTACTCCATGACTGGCATCCCAAAGTGTCCTGGGGGGTGCACAGTACTCCATGACTGGCATCACAAAGTGTCCTGGGGGGGGTGCACGCTACTCCATGACTGGCATCACAAAGTGTCCTCGGGGTGCACGCTACTTCATGACTGCCGTCACAAAGTGTCCTGGGGTGTGGTACGCTACTCCATGACTGGCATCACAAAGTGTCCTGGAGGGTGCACAGTACTCCATGACTGGCATCACAAAGTGTCCTGGGGGGGGGGGGGGGCGTGCACGTTACTCCATGACTGGCATCACAAAGTGTCCTAGGAAGTGGCACGCTACTCCATGACTGGCATCACAAAGTATCCTCGGGGGTGCACACTACTTCATGACTGCCGTCACAAAGTGTCCTGGGGTGTGGTACGCTACTCCATGACTGGCATCACAAAGTGTCCTGGGGGGGGGGGGTGCACGCTACTCCATGACTGGCATCACAAAGTGTCCCGGGAGGTGCACGCTACTCCATGACTGGCATCACAAAGTGTCCTGGGAGGTTGCACGCAACTCCATGATTGGAATCGCAAAGTGTTCTGGGGGCTGCACGCTACTCCATGACTGGTATCACAAAGTGTCATCGCCGAGAATACAGCGACATATCCGGGACCTTCTTACGGTCCAGAGCGCTAAATTTAAAAAGCTTCCATGTGACAAAAGAGCCATATTACAAAGAAAATAGGGGGAAAATGGCAAAACAAGGTGTTTGTTTTACTCCATAAAAAAAACTAAGTACTTTGGCGGTTAGGTTCACCTTGGCTTTTTCAGAAGAGGTGTTAAAGAATCATTTAAGATCCTTTTTATTTGCCTGAGATTTGGACAACTACTATCGAATCGCGTTCTAAAATTCGTTTTTTTTTTTCGTTGATTTCAGTATGGAAAAACACCGCATTGATATTCAGGATGGTCTTTCTCTTCAAAAAAGGACTTGCTAACTGAAGTTCACCCTGGAAATGTTAGCCTCGTGTCTGAACGAAAGATTGGCGAAATTTGGATTTAATACGATGCGAGGAAATAGTATCAAAGTGCTATTTTCCAGAAGTTGTTCCGTAAACTAAAAATGGCGCTCCAAAATGTCTTCCTACGAATTCCCACAAGACCGGCAAACGGATTCAAATTTGAATAATTATCTCAACACAAACAATGTTCCCTCAGTCGTGAGAGGCGGGAGCTTGCTTTTTGCTTTTTCAAGTTAGGAGTTCAAAGAGAAGCCATCATTTATTTTACATTTCCCATTGTCCGGCAAATAGAAAGGCCTAAATTATTTTTTAAAACCTCAGTTAATATACTCTAGGTCTGAACAACGTTAACCGATCGAGAAAAAGAGCGCGTCTAGATCTGGACTGAAAAACGCTTTGTAAAGAGCACGAGAAACAAAGCGCAACGTACAAGCGAGTGACCCGTGATTCACGCTCGCTATTTGCCAACGCTTTTAACTGAAAACCATGTTCTGCGTAAAATGTTTTTGCCATCGTACTCTGACCATTGCGAATCTAACGAGTCAAAATGAAAATCTTGCCGCACACGAATTTGTTGACAAAACGCTCTGTAAAGAGCGAGAAGAACAGGACATCACGTCTTTTATAGACTTTCCACGCATAAAGAACTAACAACAACAACCCTAAACAACAGCAATTTATTGATATTAATTAAAATAGAAACAATATTGATTGTCCCGCAGAACTGTTCAGAATTCATCACTGAGTTCTTTTGTGTTGAGCAGTAAGGACACTACTGTTTGGCTGTGCTCTTAACGTGTTCGGTATTAGACAACTTCCTTCCCAGGGTCTTCTGCTTTCCGTCCCCTGGAGCGAGAGTGAGAAAGACCACCTCTCTCTCTCGCTCCAGGGGACGGGAAGGAGAAGACCCTAGGAACGAGGTGGAAGGAAGAGCTGTGAATGACTGCCCGTTGCAATATTAACGATTAGTATCAGATATCACTGCATCCCTGGAGTTAATAAACAACAAAATGTGGATTAGTATAAATTATTAGATCTTAGATTAATATTAGATATTTCATATAGTTTTTGCTTCGAGCCTTAGCGATGGTGAGCAACACTATTTGTGACTGACCGTGTGGGGCCTGGGCGCTTTATATATGGATCCAACACTCGACGATTTTTTTCGATGGCGATGATTTTGAGTAGATGCAGTATGTGGGATCAGCGGCAGTAGTTGCCGAATTGTGCGTGCTCAGCCCACAGGGTCCCTCTACGTACAGTGTACCTGCCCTGTTCGCGCTCGATAGAGTTTATAGTCAATCAGGTAAGTTTATTATTTTTTGTCAACAGAGTTATCATGCCAAACGCAATTTTATCAATCGCTGGAAGTAGTCATCAAGGTCACGAACGATTTAGTGATATGTTCATTTTTAGTGCTTCAGCGCTGTTGTGTGCACAGTCATGTCCAGTGCGGCACTAGGCTAGGATACTTCTACAGTTGACCAAATTTCAATCGAAGGACTGGAGACAGTATGTACTTGAATGCACTTGAAAGTCAAAGTATTCCAGATACAGACATGTTGTCCCTGATTTATCTACCAAATCAAGCGCGCTGCACAGTTCAATCGCCCGCCATTCAGGTTTCATGTTTAAAAAATTTACGCGACAGTGGAAATCCACCTTAAAGGGTTAATGATAATGTCAAGATGACTGATGATTGTAATTATTTCAATAATCACGACGGATAAAGTTCCCGATACAGACAACAAGGGATTCCAGTTATGAATTTCACTGACCCGAGTCCACTGAGATCGTATACGCCAATGTGCTAACTATTCTGTATTTTCAAAACACTGTGAACCTCCACGAAACGACTCAGATGAACCAGTCCTGATAGAGGTTCCATTGCATCATGTAAGAAATTATAACAAACTGGTTTAAGTTTTTTTGTAGCAGCCGGCGACGAACAATAAGACTGAAAAACTTGTCCGAAGATTATTTGACTCGTCCCCAGTCGTCTCTCAATTAACGAGAGAGGCGCGGCCATCACCCCTCGTGCTTCCTTCGGTGGCGCGTCTCTCGTTCCGTGTCAATCCCCCGCGCGCGTCTCCCCGACTGGGGACGAGTCAGGAAGACTATTGCAACGCTGGCAAAAACGTATCGATTTTTTTTTCAGTACTTCGGCTGGCCAAAAACCAGCCTTCCTCAGCATTTCCCAGATGTATTTAAAAAGTGTAAAGGGGCGCGTTTCGGGCTTGTGTTTCCATCGCATGATAGCGGTGTAGCCTTGAGCCCGCAAACGTAACCGGCCCGACTTGTTTTTTTCAACTAAGGGAAGTGGTCATAACAAGTATACTCGACGAGTACCCACCCTGTGTAGGGGTAGGGGGATTACACAAGATACCACCTATCTGATGAGTGTAATAGACACAATTTTTTGGCCCAAAAAGTAGAGATGAGAGTATAATATTCTGTGTGCATGAAGCTTGCATTGCTAGTAAAATGGCACAGGAAGATTTTTATCTTTCTCTTCGTTTCTACTCCTGATAGAATGGGGCCTATACCAACAAGACACCTTCTTTTCAGGTGGGGGAGAGGAGGTACATAAAGAGACCACCAGTTTTTTTTGTAAAATGGTGGGTCCTGTCCGAGTACAATAGTTTTGACCATTTCCCTAAGGATTTTATTGCTAGGCTCTCACAATCAACAAAAATTGAATCTTTGTCGGTAAACATTTTGCAACATAGCATAGTTTTTCAGTCTCGAAATGCTTTGGGAACATTTCAGAAACAAACGCCAGCGGATCATGAATGATCTAGGGGATTACAAAGGTCTAGAAGGTAGTAATGAAACCTAGGTATTCAAGCCACAAACACGTAGAGATTTCAACAGAGTAAGGTAATGTGAGGTAAACTTTATTTATACACGGTGTCAGTTCATAATACATGCTCTTCGATCGAGCCGTGTTTTTAAACAACAATAGATTAATTACTTAACTAATTTAAATTATCTAATTAAATTTATTATCTATACAAGATTATGTACTAAAAACTATGAAAACTATCCTTTTTAAACTATCATTAAATTAGATAAAAATTAAATGCATGATTTAAAAGAGCCAAGAGTGAGCTGTATCTTAGCCCTCAAAGGCAAGCTATTCCATTCTATTCTATTGAAAACTTCGTTTGCCTGCTTCAGTACTCGGTCTAGGTACGAAAATATTGTATTTTGAATTTCTTAGATTATGTGAGTGAACACTGGATGTAGCTTTAAAACTACTATTTAGGGCGAGTCGGAGAAAGATTATGGAGAGTCAAACATAATAATTGCTAGTTGCTTTGAACGCCTTCCGGCTCCAGAGAATCCCAACCAAGGTCACTGAGTAAAGTGGAAGATCTAACATAGTCAGAGAAAGTGATTAAACGTGCAGCCCTATTTTGGAGTTTTTGAAGTCTCTCAGACTGACACACACCTATACTACCCCATACGGAGCTACAATAATTAAAGTATGGTTGGATGAGAGCTTTATTGATCATAATAAGTCTCACAGGGAGCCAAATTACTGACACGTTTAATAGCCCCGAGGCCTGCGGATGCTTTTTTGACAATATTGTCATTATGGGAGTCCCACGATAAGCTCTCATCCAAATCAATGCCAAGATACTTTTCTAATGTTCATCAATCCGGCTTTACATCAAACTGGCGGTTTAAATTAGCCAGCTTGTTAAGGCTACCGATAAGAGAATACTTGTTTTTTTGTTTGTTTGTTTTTTTACATTAAGACTAAGTTTATTAGCTTGTAGCCAGGTCGGAATTTCAGCTAAGTCGTTATTTAATTTGAATTGTAGATCCACTGGATCAGTTGTGCTTAGAGTAAGACTTGTGTCGTCGGCGTACATTCTTGGCATAGAGTATTGGGGGCATGCGGGTAAGTCGTTTATATGGACTAAGAGCATTATAGAGGTCCCAAGATCGATTCCTGTGGCCGGCACCGCAAATAATGGGGCAATAGTCTGACATATGGCTATTTACAAAGGTTTTCTGTTTACGATTAGTTAGATATGACCTAAACCACTTCAAAGTTAAGGAATCCATCCCATTAAGTTGAAATTTTTGCACTAAGATCCGGTAATCCACAGTGTCGAAAGTTTTTTTCAGGTTTAGAAAAAGTACCCCATTTATGAGACCACTGTCTATGTCAGAAGTACCACTCACTATTAGTAGTTTCTAGAAGGGCATGCAGTTTGAGTGGAGTGTAGGGGTGTAAAACCAGACTGGGTGTAAACTCAGTAAGAGATCGTGCACTATCAGATACGCATAGAACTGATCGAGAGAATGGTAATGAGTAGTTTTACCAGTGGAAGAGAAGGTGTATTCACTGAGGCCATGTTGGATATAAGGGTAGTTTTTGCCTCGGGCGAAATAAGCCGAAAAGACGTCGGGTTAAGTGTAGGTAATTGAACTCTTATAGAATATCACCGATATTGTTAGTTTAGATGAATAGAGAATGTTGGATTATAGTAGATTATAGTAGAGAGGTTGGGAAATCGAAGTGCTGGGTTACAGGAATGCGGTCTCAGTTTCTGACGTGGGTTTGTTTTTCTTATTAAAACATTTCATGTCCTTGTTTTGAACCTTGTAAATATCTCAAAAAAGATATTCAGATATTTCATGCTGAGTCTAACTGCAAAAGACGCTAAAAATGAAACTTCAGTCACCTAGTCATATCCTTAAACAGTAAGCATTTCCTGTTGTTTGTATGCCTTCTCGTACTGATACAGCTACAACGGCTGGTCGACGCAAAACTGAAATACTTGGTCTTAAACTTTCAAGTTGAACTTGAAGTTACGACTCATGCGTAATTGGTCGCCAGATTATGCCAAGCGCAGTGTTCGCGTTCAGAGTTCGTGCCGCAAGTCATACTAAAGTCGGGTACCAAGGGCGCATATTATGGAAGAAATGTAAACACATGAAGGGCTAGTAAACATTGAATTAATAGACCCTTCCACGGTTTTTTCCAACTTTTGATATTGGCCATGTAGCGAGAATCTAATGACACTGCTGGAAAGAGCACCTCAAAACTAGTAAAATAGCCAAGTTTGTGAGTCGTATCATGTAAAATCGCAAAGTTATAGCTTCGCGAAGTCAGGAAATTTTACAGACGTTTGTATACTGGGGGGCAAGTTTGTGCCCCCCAGCATACAAACGTCTGTAAAATTTCCCGACTTCGCGAAGCTATAACTTTGCAATTTTACATGATACGACTCACAAACTTGGCTATTTTACTAATTTTGAGGTGCTCTTTCCGGCAGTGTCGTGAGATTCTCGCTACATGGCCAATATCAAAAGTTGAAAAAACCGTGAAAGGGTCTATTTTATCTTGGATGCATGATTGACAGATCCCTTTCTTTACTGATTCTCTTCACTTTCTGAAAAAAGAATAAAATTTTTCTAGTTTTTTTTTTTCCTCAGAAGCCAACGATTTCCGATTAATTTCTAGCTGTACTGTGTTGGCAAATGTCAACACGCGTGATTTAAACGAAGTTGTTGTACGGTGTTTAACAAAACCGCGTTGTAAACCAATATTAACCTGACCAACCCTAATATTAATTGTATTTACTGTAAACAGTGTCCAGAAGGCATATATGGTACAAATTAGGAAAATATTTATCTACTTAAAATGACCAACTAATAAATAAATGGCGGAGTCGCGATGATTTTTCAATAAAACATGAATAATAAGAATGATTAAAAGATAAACGCCAACTAATTTAATAAAAGGACGTATCATTAATCAATCTATGAAGACTTGTTTCACGGTTGTTTCTATACTTTCGTGTGACTTTAGTAAAACGTATTTGCTCATGCGTGGCCATGGGTTTCGGATGGAAAGCTGGCTAGACTAAAGAATGTCGCTTGGACACCACGTGTCGCTAGAGCAAAAGTATTCGAGAAGATTTCATAAAAAGATGCGTTGGTGTCCGACGGAGATTTCTCACAATATGCATTTCCTATTCTTCGTATTTGTATGTTTTGTAATGCCGTAATGCAGCGCCCGTCTTCAGGCTTTTTATACTAGGAAAATAGAGCGAGAAAGAAACTCCGAAAAAATTTTCTGAGTTCCAGATGGGATTCGAATCCACGACCTTTCGGATACTCTAACCACTGAGCTACTGAGAACTCAAGTGGTGAGCAATGGTCAATTGTACTGTGGGCTGACGCACGGAGTGGAACACCCAACCACAAGTATGCCAATGAACACACTGATTCACTCCCGCAGTCACGTAGAATACTCTCAGAGTAAACAATGAAAGTAGATCTAGAATAATAAGTATGGCGAAAAACAAACTCAGGAATTTCTTTTCTGGGTTCAAGATGGGATAGTTAATTTCTTAGTTACTTTAGGACTACAAGAACTATAATTAAACTGACTGATGCATCTCTCATGCACTGCAGGGTATCATAACTTTAGAAGGTTAAAGGTTTCACAAAAACTTGCTTAAAATGCAGCTTTCTCGGAGACCTGACCGTTACTTATCCTTGTAAATTTTTTTATGATACGTATTTCCTGTTCAGTTCGTGTCTTTGTTTCCTAATACAACAAACATTTTTCACTTAAAGATTCCGGTCTTTAATACCATAGCAAAGCAATATAGAAGGTTCTGCTGCGTACTGTCTTTTCTCAAAACAGATCTACAGCAGAGTTCTAATAACTAGTACCGCAATGGGGAAACACAAAATCGATAGTTTAAATTTACTATAAAAGGCGCACTTCCCACCGCGGGGCACCACTGATGCATGTTCTAAAATATGAAATGAATGGCAGCAGCGGCCGGATATAATCAACGTCATTAAGTGGTTGTTATGAAATTAATTCGGGTTCCGGGATTAGAAGAGGGCTATTTCTAAAAAGAGTGTTTATAATTTGGATTACGGGGCTATCAAAATTCGGAAGCATTTAAAAAAAAAAGATAAAAGATTTCGATTCCAAAATGTTTATGGAATTGTAGAGGATTTAAAACTACACCGGCGTCAGTGTAAAATGAGTTGCTTGCTGGTCCCCGCCGTTTGATAATATAGTTTGCTTTGAGTGCATGCCGGAAGGATGGTGATATCCTCGTTTGTTCAAACCTATCACTTCAAGGGTGCCAAAAAATGATCAGTTAAACATTCCTAATTTTATAATCGTTTGACAGGGATTATTATTATCTTTTGTGGTCTTAGTTGGAAACAAAATAGGCGGAGATGGGGGGAAATATTAAAAGACTTGCGTAGAATCCTACGCAGGAAGTCCTTTACACTCGTAAAGGGAAGAAGTGCGTGATGTATCCTAAGGGTGTTAGGATACAATAAAGTTTTTGTATGAGTTCAGGGTAAGGTCAGTCTTTTGGAAGTTAAGGATCGCTGAGGTATAGCACGGAATTCCTGTTCCAGGTAAGTGAAATGAAGTACTACTTAAAAAAAGGTGGAAAAAAATAACAAACAAAACAACAATAACTTTATTTAAGAAAACGAAACAATCTTAAAAATATCTGCCATCCACAAACTAGCTAAAAGAGCTAGATTTACATTTTTAGCTTTGCTGTGAGATATCAAACATTAACCGGCTTCAGCTGAACGGACCCGTGGCTTAATAATGTGATGTTTAAAAAACTCTATTTGTTTCGTCCTGTTTATGGTCTTATTTACAAGCAACTTCAAGTGACTGATGTACAATGCAATGTTTTTACACGATCTAGGTCTATTCTCGTCATACACCGAATGCAAATATGGCCGCCAGGCGATTTTTTGTTTGGCCAAGTTTTCAGAGACTGATTAATGATATCACGTAAACAAGTTCTGCTAAGTGTATCATCTTGCAAAGTTTGAGTGTTTTGGTTTAACGGTTGCAAAGTTATGGCTCACTGAAATTTTAAGCATTTGTATGAGAAAAGACATTCTATCCTGACTAGCCTCGCTTTCATGTTTTTTCCAAAATTTGATTGCCTATAGCTTCTCCTAAAATAAGATTATGGCCTTGAAAATGCACACAATGACTTATTTTGACCTGATCTTTATCCTTATTCAATTGCTTTTCTTTTCTTGAGAACCTGTCCAAACAAAAAAAATGTTGGACGGCCATATTTGCATTCGGTGTATATTATTTCCGTTTTTCACGTAAATCTATCGCTACAACACGGTGTCATCTCAAACGCGCCTGATTTATAAAACAGATCTGTCTGAGGCTAATTGCATTTTGTTGTTGACAAGACATGCATTTTTTTTTAGCCGATCGGATCCACCGAAGGAATTCGGCCCCGATCGGCTCGTTGAGCGGAGTGCCCTACCTTGTCTCTCTTTTAAGGAGGAATGACAGTGGAACTAAAACTCGCTGGAATCGCTTCAAATCGACCCAAAAACCACTTAAGACACAAGTAAACACTCAAAGAAGTTCAGGTAAACAATTTTTATTGAAATATCGTTCGTAATTTTACGCTCAAATTCGAAGCGAATTTTCCCCATACAAATCCTTATAATTTCGCTATTACGCAACAGTTACCACGACGTTCAAATTACAACGAGTAAACGTCACTTGAGCTTGGGGTAGCTGTGTACTAATAGGGTCAATATGCACTCCTCCACGAGTGCAGGGGAAGTTCAAATAAGTTTGCACCGCTCATCGTCTCACCCCCGCCTTCTTTCTAGAAGACCAACTGCAATAAAATATGCCATTTTTCCTTTTCTTGTCGTCACTCGCGATATAATTTAAACCAACCACTTTCTAACGTCGTTTATAATTTCCGGTCGCGGACGTTTTCCGTTATCATTCAATTCATCTTACATAACCGACGTATGCGGCCCCCTAAATGCGCCAGACGTCAAAAGGGTATATATACTCGTGCAGTTTCGTATTCAGAGTGCGCGTGTTCTTAGGAGACAAGGAGGAATATCACGGAATTCCAGTTCTATTAAGGTAGGTTTAATGAATTATAGTACAGCCCCGTTTGAATCCAATTAGTACAGAAATAGTGAAAATTTGAGTTTTGACTCCCCAGTTTTCGTGTCCCTGAATGAGTTGATTTGAATGTTCGTGATTCATTTAGGAGCGTTTTGGTTCTTCCTGTTCATGATCTTTTTAAAATAAACTTTAATTGAATATTATTTAATTTTAATCTTATTTAATTTTACGCGATCTAAATGGTCTATTCTCGTCGTCATATCATTTCCATTTCTCGCATACACCAATTACTACAATGTATCAACCGCTACACTTCTCACAGGAGACCACTCCGAGTTCATTAATTGGATTACAGCTTGTTATATAGTGATTGAACGGGATGTAATGGGAAAATAAACACAGGAATATCTTCCTCTCTGAGACCTATTTGGGGTTGTTTTGAGTATAAAGTCAGTATATTAAGTTCATTACTGAAACAGTTCGGCTCACCGCTCAGCAATTGAATTCCAGATTAAGAAAAGCACGTTTAGTGAAACATGTTTCAACATGTTCTACATAACAAACAAAATTATATTTTCGATTCTTAAAGACCCGTTTACACGGGCGAGTTTTTGTGCAATTTTTGTCGCACCTTTCGATGCAATTTTTGTCGCGCGCAAGTTGCATCTTCAAATCGCATGTGTAAACCGGCGGCGATTTCAGTGCGATTTGGGCGCGATTTAATTGTCGCGCGATGTCGAACATGTTCGAAACCTGATGCAACTTGGCGGCGATTTTTGGGAAATCACAGCAAATCAAAGCATAGCACGTAAAGTCATGTTGCATGACATTCTGGCGTAAAAATCAAAACCAATAAATTACAGTGCATGTTTTCTTTCCCCGTATTGTGAAATTTCGGGCTTATGTAGTACTAAGTCGACTCATTTACGTGTGTTCTATTAAATGGACAATAAAAAAAATAGGTTACAGCTTCGACAACTGTACTCCTATTTGATGTGTATCATGACAAAAGCCTTCCTTATAGAGAAGTAAGAAGGTTATAATCTTGATTATAGGTGATAATATATCAAACACGAGGAAGAGTGTTTTATAAGGATATCCAAACAGCGAAAAACACAAAACCACTCCAGTGGAAAAGATCACATAGATGACATATTTTCACTGTGAAGTGTTGAGAGTTGAGAGTTGAGAAAAAGGGGATATAAGATTTTATTGTCCTTGCAAACAGACATCATCCTACAATTAAGTTAACGGCTGAAATCTCAGACAAAGAAGTAAACTTTCTGGATACAACCATTTTCAAAGGCGAGAGATCTGAACAAACAAAGAATCCTTGATATCCGCACGCATTTTAAACCAACAGAGACTTTCCAGTACACCTACATGTATTTCTCTTCCTGTCACCTACCAGGGGTCAGAAAAGGGCTCATGAAAGGAGAAGCCCTGAGACTTTTAAGAACAAATTCCTCAGCGAAATCATTCAGTGAGAATACCTACAACTTCAAAACACGCCTCCGATAAACACAAAACACGCCTCCGATAAAAATTAAATAAAGATAAAAAAGGTCGAACCTATGTGACAATGAATACACGTCTGTTTTAACTTTGTTTAAAGTCGTTTACGTAAGCAAAACCTAAAAACTGGAACAAAAATAATATGAGAAAAGTGGACTCGTTCATTCATTTTCAGCACCTTTATTTCCGTTTCGAAGTATTATTTTTTCACTAAAAAAAGCACTTATCATGTTGTTGAACTGCAAACATCGTGGAAGATCCTGCTGGTTTTATGTTGAATCTCAGAGGAGGAGACCTAATCAGCTAAACTGAATCAAGTGAACGAGAAGTCCAAGGACTACTGCAAAGCTGATGCAACGAGTATCCGTCCCTCCTCTGTATTGCGACATTCTCCTTTATATAATGTTTGTACTTTCATTTTGTAATTTAGTTACCTGAAGAAGGCTGGTCAGGCCAGCCGAATTAGCTCGAAATATTGTTTCAAATATTTGTACTCGTTGTATCAGCTTTGCAATAGTCCTCGTTTATACTTATTAAGTGTCCGCATTGACGGTAAAGCGTCCGTTATCCGTCTTAGAGCCGAGAGGTGTTCGTCTTATAGAGAGTTTACTGAAAAATGACTGAAAAACGGCAGGGACCAACACCAGGTTTGTAGTTGAGAATTGTTTTTTCCGGAGCTCAGTCTAATCTGTTTTTCTCCATTGTCATTTGTGCAGTGTGCTTCTCACTACGTTGTAATGAGTTTCGCAGTCTGGCGACTGTTTTGTTTATGCCATGATATATACGATTTCTACAGGCAAGACCATGGTTTCGGTTCTCCACGTGAACCTCGTCAGTTGCGGGGTTTTTTCTTGCCAGATGCATGTCCATTTCATGTGAGAATGGAAAACCATTCTGCTTGGCAGACGTCTATTTATACCCTCCGAGCGATCGAAAATACTAGCTTTCTAATGGCTTATTTAAAGGAAGCCAACTGTGTGCGATGTGGTTTTTCGATCCTTTCTCGTTCGAAGCTTTTACATGTCTGTTTGCGGCTTTTATGAATTGCTGTGGCTAAATGCCCGGCAGCCGGGCACGGTCTCAAATAGACTAAATGCCCGGCAGTCAGAAATTTTCACAAAATTTTCACTGAAACGCTCTTTCAAACCTTTTGAGAGTATTCGATGTTCGTTTAGAAATGTCAAGCGCTTCCAAACATTATTTTGCTTTCCAAGTTTGGGCATACCATAAGATCGCAGATAAGATCGCTATGTTCTCGACACTTAGAAAATTTCTGCTGAGACTCGCAGTCAGAAATTTTCACAGAATTTCGACTGAACGTCTCACTGAAACCTCGAAAGAGTATTCAAAGTTCGTTTAGAAATGTAAAGCGATTCCCAAAATTATTTTGATTTTCCAGTTGACGAAATATCCAAGCTTGGGCATACCATAAGAGACCCGTCATAAGATCGCTATGTTCTCGACACTTAGAAAATTTCTGCAGACTGCCGGGCACGGACTAAATGCCCGGCAGTGAGAAATTTTCATATAATTTTCACTGAAAGGCTTCTTCAAACCTTTTGAGAGTATTCGATGTTCGTTTAGAAATGTCAAGCGCTTCCAAAAGTTATTTTGCCTTTCTAGATGACGAAATATTCAAGCTTGGGCATACCATAAGATCGCTACTGTATGTTCACGACAGAAAATTTCTGCAGACCGCCGGGCACGGCCTCAAATAGACTAAATGCCCGGCAGTCAGAAATTTTCACAGAATTTTGACTGAACGTCTCACTCAGTGTTATAAAAAAGGACAGGCTAAACACGACTCCCACTCGTCGCAAAAAGTATTTTAAAAGCCTAAAGTGTAAAGCTTTCCCAGTAAGACTTCAGAGAGGATCGCGCCTTTAGATCACAGTTGAGAACTTGTTCTTTTCGATGATATAAACCTTTTGATCTCGGCGGATTATCTCTCAGATTGATAGGAGGATTCATGCTGTCCAGAGCCGTTAGAATTATTTTATTTCTTTATGCCGTTATTCGGTGCTAGCTCTATTGGCATACATTGTGGTTTCTTTGGCTCACTTTTGTTGCAAGATAAATACTTATCGGCTAAAGTTTGTTATCGCTTTGAAAGTGCTAGGATCGTTTAATTTCTCAGGCCGTGATTAAATGTCTAAAGTCTGCGGCGTGCAAGACTTGAGAGAAAGTGTTTCCGGTATCACGGATGTGGACGTCTTAGATCCGACTCTCAAAAAGCCGTAGTCTATAATTCCACTGCAGTGAAATCATGAATTCTTGCAATAATTTTTAGCTCCTAAGTTAGTTCTGTAGTTGAGTAGTGTGTCTCAGTGGAGCTAGGATGAACCTCCGTTGCTTTGTAATAGAGTTTGATTTGGCATCCAGCAGATAATCTGCAACATAGTTGCTGTTTTGTTAGACTACGAGTAGTCCCTCCTTTTTCCTCAGGGACAGTAGAGCGAGCGAAACGCGAGCGCGCGTGAAAATCACCCCACGCGAGAAAGGCGAGACGCGCGGCGGGGAGAGAGAAAAAGAAGGGACTACAGACAAAGCCCAAGCTTTTGACTCTTCACGGTCGACTGATTTTGGAGTGTGAAGTTCGTATCGCCTTTCAAACCAATTAAGCGCATCCAATGGGATTCCTTGTTTCATTGAGCTGTCATTGCTCTTGTCATCAGTAAACGGCGGGGGATGTTTATTACAAGATTATAAAGTTCTCGTCGCGTGCAACGGACTAGAGATCAAGTCTAGTCAAGTCAAGTCTGTCGGTTGTGTTTTCCCGTGGTGTTGCGCTTGGAATTGCAATTCCATTTGTAGATTTTGACCTCATTTTAGCATCCTTTTTTGGCGGTTGGTGTGTTGTTTTGACCATTAATATTGGCGTGTAGATTTTTGTGTAGGAAAGGTTTGAATTTCTTTAACTTTTCTCTCTGAAATACCGGACATGACAGGATCTAAAATGATCTGTTGGCCGTGAATGTCTTTCCTGCCATTAATGTCACGCTGGGCCCAGCTATTTTAGTTTTGTCTTTACAGGATTTTAATTTTCAGGATCCAAGCTTTATAGCAGAGAGAGTTGAATTTTGCCTCAGTCAAGGCTGTAATTTTAGCTTACGTTCGCTACGCTTTATAGCGGCGTGGAGTTCGCTGTTTATCCTAAAATCTCCGTTGGCAATTTTGACAGTCTAGCGAATGCTCATTCTCGACCCCAGAGCTCTTCTCTTTTGCGCATGACCGAGGGAGAGAAGAGCTCTGGGGAAGCCTGTGACAGAGTTAACTGCGATTGGTTTTCGGATGAAACAATGCATATGCATCCGATTGGTTCATTTTTGAACGCGCGAAAAGTCAAACAAATGGCGCGAATTTTCGCGAGCAGACGGGCAAGTCTTGGCTCGTGGCAAAAAGTTCGCAAGAAACCGCGAAGGCTCTGGGGGAAAACAGTTCGCAAAACAAACATGAACGAATCGAGCGAAACCCCGAAAAAGCCGTGCAACGCAAATGTTAAAATCTGTCGGTGCTGTAATTCACATCTTTTAAACTATTATGATCGAATCGACCTTTTCGGGAAGACATCGGAAAGAGAAAATCTTCTGGAAAAGCTAAACGAAATCGGGAAGATCGAAGTGCGTGAACAAGACGAAGACTTCCTTCCGACCAAGATATGTAGGAAATGCTACAGGAAAATAACTGGACTAGCAAAGGCTATAGGTGATTTCCGAAACCTTTGTTCTAAATCAAGAGAAAATCAGAATGAGGATCTAGAGAACGTGCGCCTTAAACGAGGTAGGAAGGCCTGTTCGCCTCAGGAACCGAATGAAAAACGAAGGCCGGCTGTGACAACTGAGGAAAACAGCACTGCTTCGAGAGTACGAATGTCTTTATTTTCCCCGACAATCGATCAACACCCTGGGTCCGCTGTTAGTACTTGTGACATTCTGCCTTTCCCCGCGAATGCAGAGGAGAAAGATGAGTCGGTTGCAGAGGAACAATCAGATCACCAGATACCTGCTTCAGAGATATTAAAGGGTGCTGGGCTTCGAAACCAAGAGGTTTGTGTTGAATACAGTCGAAGCTCTCGGACTTTTCGTAAGCGGACAGCTCTACTTACGGCCGCCTTGACAAAACCCCGTTTGAATTCTCTTCTCACGAGAATGATTCCTGTAAGTGGCCAGCCCCAGTTTAATAAAACGGACATTTTTTCTGCTTCCCGAGGGGGTCCGCTTATGGGAACTTCGACCGGCTGTAGTAATATGATCGAGTGAGATATGATTAAACAAAATAGAAGGGATAACTTAACTTGGCATGCTACTTAATAGGAATACTTGTACACCGATAAGAGATAATGGCTCAGTCAATTCCAAGCGTGAGCATCCCCCCTCCCCGGTATTTGTTATTTTCTCTTTGTTTACAAAAACCCCACAATGTGTAGCTTACAAAAGTGTGGAAATTCCCGACCCATGGGACAAGACTAAAATAACATATTGTTGCAAACTAGCTAAAAACCACAATTTCAACGAATATTCTCACACAGACAGATATTTTTCTGGACAAGACATATTATATTGTATACACAGAGTTTTGAATGGTTCAAATCTCGCTTTAATAAGAATATGCATAAGTATGTTCTCTTCAAAATATCAAATTAAATAGGCAGGTATTTTACAGGTATTGGAAAAATTGAAAAATGCCCCACTGTGTGGACTGACAACTTGACCAATGGCACACAAATGCCCTAAGGGGAGGGGGGTGAATGTTCACGTTTGGAATTGACTGAGTCATACCTATCGAAATAATTGACTATAGGGTTAAGGGATAACCTACTAGTTGACAGCAAAAAAACAAAAACAAACAAACAAAAATAAAATAAATAAAAACAGTTTTAGGGAAACTTGGGTCTTGGTATTTTAATTACTGTAGCTGGATAAGGTATTATCATCCTCCAACCCTCTAACAGTTCCCTGTAAAAAGTCATTAGGTAACCAACTCTTGTTGTTTTCTCATTAACCCAGCTGCTTCAGTCATGCAAAGAGCCCATATCTAAAGTAGCATTGTCTAAGCTGCTGTGTACTGTAAAATGGGGAATACCGGAGGACATTGCTAAGGAAGCTCTTGCTATTAAATGCATCAAAGGAGCCATCAAGCTGCAGATACTAAAGGAGATTAATGACCAGTGCCAGGCACTGTGTGTCAGAACACGTGGGCAACCCTCCATTCTAAAAGATACTTCTGTAGAAGCACTGGAAAATGTGGACTGGGGAAATATCATGAGGGAAATGAGAGAAAGAGTACCAGATGTACTGGATTTTATTGCAACAGTGGCTGCTCCCAGACTGAAAAAAAATGGGGAGGACCAAATTCCCCCAGTGTGCATGGTCTATGCAATGATGATGAATCAAAGGTGGCAAGAACTAAGCCTCATACAAAAAATATCCACTGTAATTTTGGGAGTTGGCCACAGCAGTAAAAAGGTGATATATAAATATAGTTTCATGTTTTTATCAGCAGTCAAATTACAAGATCATGAATAGTCCAGATTGATGGGATTTAAACAAATTTTATGGTAGTACCCCTTCTTACCTTTTAACACCTGCATTTTCCTTTCTCAAGATGTACATGTAGTCATATCTGACTTATATGAACTTCAAAAGACTACATAATCTAGATTGATTTTCTTATGTAATAAAATCTTTGAAATGTTTATTTTTGTTTTTGTTTAATTATTAAATAATTTGTCACTTAGACATTTGAAAGAATGAGAAGTCTGGGTGTCTGCCAGTCAAGGGCAAATTACCTGAAAACCATGGATGCCATAGGTAAATAATCATCTTCTAGTCATTAATCCAGAGTCGATGCCACATGTATTGTTGTTACCTTTTTCTTGATTACATGTAATGGTGGCTTGTTTTATTTTCTTCATTCAAATTATAGGTCACGAGCTTGTAGTGAAAGTACGCAATGTAATGAAGGAGAACAGTTCAATGGAAATAAGAGTCACCTTTGACAATTTTGATTTTAAAATGCTAGCCAACATCATCTTGAAGAATCATAAGAACTCTGATTTCCATTGGATCACACACTATTTAACCTTTGATCGGGTTTCAAGTGCTGGGCTAGATGATTCAAAACCCTTGGCTGACATAACTACTTTTAGCAATTCCAATTACTTGCTTAGTAAGGATGAGCTACAGCTGTTTAGACGTGATTTCACCATCCTTGTCAGCCGAGTACTGGTAGAATTCTTTCCTTGTCTCAAATCTCTGGTTGTCCCAAAACACATCAAGCATCGCTACTCAGAAGAAATGGCAAAGAAATCGGTCATTGTGAACCTACCCATTGTTCCTTTCAATCAGTCAAAGCATGCTGATGTTGTTCAGTACCTGGAAGTACTACAAGACTTACTCTGTGAGGTCCATGCCCCAGAAGACATGTATCCATTAAATGAGGAAGTGTCCCAGTTAGAAAAATTGGAAAGAACAGAGAAAATTCTTAGGGGTAGGTAAAGGAGTAAAGAACATGTTTAATTTGTCATTAAGTCATTTAATTATAACAAAACAATATCTTGCTTTATTCTGTACTTCCATTAAAACAATCATAACTTTTTATTTAGCAAAATGTTATAATGAAAAAAAAACTTCTTTTCCATTAATATTATTAATCCCAGGGTTCGTGCCCCAATCAGTCATAATTTTTTGTTGATATTATGATATTTAAAATTGGATTAAATTTTACTCAATCTTATGGACATGTGGTGAAATGCTGACAATTTCTTATTCAAAAGTCATGTGTGAAGATGGGGGTACTCCTTTATATGATCTTTATGGGGATGTGCTGCTGGACAGGGGATGGTTTTTGTCCCCTCCCCTAACCCTAACCTTCACCTTTTAACCCTACCCCTACACCCCCCCCCCCCCCCCCCCCCCCGGTTAGACCTTCTGTAAATGGCCATCAACTTAATTTATTTTGTAGTATTTTAATGCCTTAGAAAAAAGAATCCCTCTTTATGGTGATCTCCTTGGTCGTGAACGTGTCACAGGAGCCAAGAAGACCAGAGCTGGTTGTGATTATCCGTGTGAGCGATTTGAAAACATAGTAGAGGCTGCTGCTATCTGGCATGCAAAGCAGTCATTCCTTGGGGTAGGAATCAAAAATGTTTTATTTGTCTATTGTGATTTCACCTCCAACATTCAAGTATATCCATAACATGATGAAATGGAACCCTTTCAAAGAAGAAGATAACCCTTTAATCCCCAATATCAAAACACTAATTCTCCTTTCTTGTCCACATACTTTTTTTATAGAAGTAGTGGAAGAATTTGTTAAAATATCAAGAGAAATCATTTTCGCTGATCACATCCATAATTCCCATGAGTTGTTTGATTGATTTAGCATATAGGTATTACAATGTCTAATACTTCCCTTTTTTACTCCCTTCTTCAGTACACCTGGGAGCAGTTGTATAACACAAAATCTGCCCGGGATGTTAGCACTCTATACAACATCAGGCAGCATTTTGGCCTTGTGAATGTTTCTTCCAAGGTAAAAAACAATTTTGAGAGTGCCAACTCCCTCATGCTGTCCACTACCAAAGCTTACCTGTGCAGTGCCTTCATGGAATATGCTGGACTGGAACGATTAGATGGTAACCCAAAGAACATCACAAGCCTTGAACCAAAAGACCTGGAAAAAGTCATTGGCTGTTTTGTTGATGAATATGTGATGGTTGAGTTTGATGTTGAAAAAGTCTTGCGACAGCAAAAAGAGCAGGCCCAGGAGCAGATGAAGACAGCTCCTGCACCCAGACCTTGCCAGCGCTTAATGCAACAAGGTACACAGTAACAAAATAATGAATACATTCAAACATAGTTAGGGAGTGGGGGGGGGGGGGGGGGGGGGGGGGGGTGTAGTTAGGCCAGCTGCAAAGGCTTGTAATCAAATTTAACTGTAAAATTAATAATGAAATATAAATCCTTTATTTTTTTTAAAGATCAAGCACAGCTAATTAACACAGGTGCCTTTCCAAGACCTATAGAAAGTTTACAATGTTTACATGTGAAATTAATAAATATGACTTAGTCTGTAAAAACAACAACTTTTTACAATACAATAAAATATGCAATCCTTTATTTTTTCAGATCAAGCCCAGCCAATTAACACAGTTCCTGCTTCAAGACCTGAGCAATCACAAATGCTGCCAGGTAAAAACAAGCTTATAGATACATAGGTTAACTTGTGAAATTAATTAATAATATGACTTGTTCTTTACATACACTGCACAACAACTGTTCAGAATACATGTACATTAAAATATGTGATCCTTTCTTTTTTTTTCAGAACAAGCCCAGCCAATAAGCACATGCCCTGTCTCCAGACCTCAGCGATCAAAAATCCAGCCAGGTAAAAATGCTACATTGTGACAATTTTATTTTTCAATAACACTGCATGACACAGTAAACACAACCCCAGCCCTGCTATAAAAATGCAGCCTAAAGTTTCTCAAGGCCAATTGAAAGGCGGGGGGTTGGGCGGGGGAGTGGAATAAAGCCCTTAGTGTCTTCTGATCAACTGCTAGATTCTCCTTCCAGTTTGTCTTGGATATGCTCATGTAACAAAGGGAGAGTTTGGCTTCAGATCAGGAGGCACTTAGGGCCTTATTCCAAATAATGTTTGGAATAAGGCCCTAAGTGACTCCTGATCTATAGCCAAATTCTCTCTTTGTTACATGAGCATATACAATACAAACTGGAAGGAGAATCTAGCAGTTGATCAGAAGTCACTTAGAGCTTTATTCCACTCACCCCTTCATTATTAAGATGATGTAATATGCTTACAACGAATTTTAAACATAATTCTTTTATTCTTAACTTATTTTTCAATTTTACCTTTTAACTCTAACATTGTAAGATGCTACTGAACCAACGAAAAGAGGTTTATAACTTATAACTTTAGTGCTTTTTAATGGCATCATTAACTATAATTTGATTGACCATTGCCTGTGCAGGTCAGATTGTTGCTCTTCTTCAACCAATGCCTGACAAGGGACCTGAAGTCATAGGAGTAGGGAAAGTAGTAGCTCCACCCCCCAACATTACAACTCCTCCAGCTACTGTGGTAGTTCATGTAGCATATGTAGAATCACAAAGCTCTGGAATTAACATCCACCAGCTCCATGTTGGACAGTATGTAGTTTGGCAGGAAGACCTCTTAGCACTATGTGGTCAAAACACTGCAAATCACATGCATGACAAGCAGCAACCTGAGCCTGAGCCAGTTGCAAAGCCAGCAGCTACCATTTCAAAGTTACCATCTCAAGATGCAGGCCATGATGACAGAATACTAAACTATGGCTTGCAAGTAATACAACTCGGTACATTACTGATGCAACTACATGACACAGAAAAGGAGGGAGATGGGGAACGCAATGTGAGAAATGCCAAACTATTAATGCTATATTTTAGGTCAAGACCTAGAGGAATGAAGTATGCATTTGAAATGATGCGGTTTCTAACATGTGTAAAAGCCCTTTACACTGAGAAAGTGGCCCACAAGATAATTCATGGACAGTTTGTAAATTGGAGAGGTGGAGATGGAAAGAATGTTGCAGATGACCTTAAGCAAGAACACTTTGTGAAAGGCCACAAAACTGTTCTCAAAGACCTAGTTGCTAACAAGACTCTCAAAGCAGTAGAGAGGGGAACAAAGTCTTCCTGTGGTTTGAAGAGTATTTCAGACAATGTTGACAAGCAATGTAACATTGCTCCAGATTATACCCTCCACACGTCTCTTAGCAAGCAAGAAGATGAAAGAGAAATGATTGACCTTGTGCATAGCCTGAGGCCTTTTGTGTTCAAAGCAGGCCGCAAACATAACTCATTCCCAACAATCACAAACAGCCCCCTTGATCAGTTAGATGCTGTCAAATTGGATGCATGGCTAACCAAGCATAAAAAACAGCTGGCTTCGTGCATGTTGGCTGGAGCTGATGGCGACAGCAGTGATGATGAGAGTGAAAGTGAGGTAGAAGAGGAGGAATCAGAGGATGAAGATGACAATGACTCTGATTAGAACTTTAAAAATTACATGGACATGATTGTAGTGAGGCAACAGCACTCTCAGAAAATCTTGTTTTAAGAGATTGTCAGAACTTATTTCGCAGAATGAGATAAATGCCATTTTTGTTACTTGAGTCACTAATTATATTGCATACATCTGTTGCAAATTACACTGTAATGGCTGTTAGCTCAAGCAATCATGGTCATGTTTACCTTTCTAATAACAAACAAATGGCATCATTAATCACAATCATTACAGATACTTTTGCAGTGGCTTCCTCCATTCAGTAATACTGATTAATAATAATAATTATAAAATTTTTATAGTGCTTACATTACAGAGTAATGAGAAAACCTGAACATAATTGCCAAAGCCTACACCTTGGGCTTTGAAAGAACACTCTGAACAATTTCAAAAATAACATTTGCATTGTCCTGACTAAAAACTGGCAGGGAAGAAAGAATGGCATCTACTGAGTTCAAATACTCAATGTTTTCCACTGCCATGTCAACTAGCTTCAAGCTGAAACCAGTTGATAGGCTAATGCTTCCAACACAAGACCTTGAAGTTCCCAGGCCTTCACGATAAGAAAGAAGTTTTTGCCGTACCAGGTCTCTCTGTTCTTTAGAGATGGCAATGGTGTCTGCAGACAATGTACTGTTAGCATCACATTCACATATATCTTTGTGTTTTGGGACCACATCTTTGCACAGTTCACATTTGCAAATGTTTCTGTGATGATCACAGCAATTGTGACCACCATCTTTCCTCCCGGGAGCATAATACCCAAAGTATTGCAAGATGATGTCTCGTTTGCATTCTAAAGACTTGGCAAATTTAATCATGGTATCTTGCAGTCCCCGCTTTGCCTTACTGACATCATATGCATTAAAATAAATAGTAGCCTCTGCTGGCAAGCCATCCCTCCCTGCCCGGCCTGCTTCCTGGAAGTACTCTTCCATAGTATACGGTACTCCCAGGTGAACAATCCTTCGGATATTTGGGCAGTCAATTCCGATGCCAAAGGCAATTGTTACAAAGAAAACTCTGTGTTTACATTTATTGTTGACCAGCTCATCCATAATACGCTCTTGCTGGTGTTTTGGATATTGAGCGTGGTATTGAGTAAAGAGCCTGTTCTTTGCTACCTGTTCTGCATCAAGTGGCTCATACTGCATATTACCCAGCTCTGAGCTAAAATACAAAAAACTTTCCGCACAGGTTTCAAGATCCCCATAAAAGATTGTCAAGGGCATGGCTGATCTTATTGCCTTTAACTCATCAACATAAGGTTTGAGGACATTTACCCTTTCTTCCTTTGCAGCTGGCCGGGGTCTTGACTCAAAATAAATGTTTTCCCTATCTGGATTCACCTCGACAATAAAAGGGAGCTGGAGACCAATGGAATCAATTATCTTTTCCTGCTTGCTTTTTGTTGCAGTGGCAGTAAGTGCCATAATAGATACATCTGGCAATATGCTGCTAAGAGCGTCTAGCTTTCCAAAAGCAGGGCGAAATTGTTTCCTATTAAACATATGCAAGAGAAATGCAATTTTATTGCCTATCTTAATAAATGAGGTGCACAACACTTCCCACCACCTTTTAAATTGTTTTCAAAGTTAAAGGGGAGTAAGCATCACAATGCACAAAACTATTATGTTCAATAGGTTTTATTGTACATACACTGTAGATGCAAATAAACTTAAAAATGAAACATTCGTGGTCGAACATGTCTATCATTTTCAACATGGTTTGGAAAATATAAAATATTACTGTGAGGCTTGATGTGCCGGAAAGTAAACGATTTCTGAGCACGACATTGCAAAGGAAATCAAACTGAACAGAAGTACTCACCAGTCATCCACTAAATGCGCCTCATCCACGACAATACAGCGCACATTTCTCTGAAATGTGGCCGTTTTCAGCATAGTTTTGGTACTCTTCTCCAACAGAATTTCAGGATGAGAGAACAGAAGTTGAAGTTTTCCTGCCGTAGCAAGGGACATCGCTGAGTCGATAGATTTCTTGGTACCGTCCAGAATAATTGCACCAAGATGGTCGAGCTTACTTATCTGGTCGCGCATCAGGGCATTTAGTGGAGAAATTACGACTGTTATTGATTTCCCTTTCACAGGAGGTCCGTTTGAATCAACAAAGTCGAAAACATCACTTAACAGATGAAATATTAAGGACTTTCCAAATCCTGTGGGTAAAACCCCTAACACATCCTTTTTTCTACACACCACGGCTTCAATAATTTCTTTCTGTTCCTTTTTTTTAAACGAAAATTACAGTCTTTCCCAGCTTTTGTTAATGCAAATTCCAAGGCTCTAGCTACCAGCTCCGCCATTTTGTTTTTCGACTGCTGGGCATGCGCCCTGTAGACCATATAGCTAGATTTTGGCTACGCGTGCGCGGGGTTTCCCAGAGCTCTTCGGTCGCGCGGCCCAAAAAAAAAAGAGACCGAGAGCCCTGGGGTCGAGAATGAGCGAATGCTTCGTTCAAGCCACTATTTCATTCGAGCAAGACCATGGTTTCGGTTCTCCTCTCGAACCTCATCAGTTGCCGGGATTGTATTTGGACGCTCGCGTTCGCAGATGTTTGCGCCATGCTGTACACTTGATAAATTAAATCTTTCCTAAATCCGGTTGAAAGTATCGCAAGAACATTTTTTCCCGCCAACAGCTTGAGTCTGTTCAGGTTTCAGCGATGTTATGTTTGGAATTTTTTTCAGACATGCCTGAAGTTTTTTCGAGTGTTGATAGCGGCTGGCGCGTTTTTGACAGATGTTAACAGATTGCCATGGAAGAGCCAATCAGAATTTTGAGTCGTGAGGGCAACGCATAAGTTCAAAAGCTTGGGCTTTGTCTGTAGTCCCTTCTTTTTCTCTCTCCCCGCCGCGCGTCTCGCCTTTTCGCGTGGGGTGATTTTCACGCGCGCTCGCGTTTCGCTCGCTCTACTATCCCTGAGGAAAAAGGAGGGACTACTCGCGGTCTACTGTTTTGTAAATCTCACGGATGCTAGTAAATTCTTCAGTCCTTTCCTTAAGTAAGGAATGAACATAATTTAATGTCTTTAAGCAAGAATCACACTACTCAACAAGAGATACACTACTCAACTACAGAACTAACTTAGGAGATAAAAATTATTGCAAGAATTCATGATTTCACTGCAGTGGAATTATAGACTACGGCTTTTTGAGAGTCGGATCTAAGACGTCCACATCCGTGATACCGGAAACACTTTCTCTCAAGTCTTGCACGCCGCAGACTTTAGACATTTAATCACGGCCTGAGAAATTAAACGATCCTAGCACTTTCAAAGCGATAACAAACTTTAGCCGATAAGTATTTATCTTGCAACAAAAGTGAGCCAAAGAAACCACAATGTATGCCAATAGAGCTAGCACCGAATAACGGCATAAAGAAATAAAATAATTCTAACGGCTCTGGACAGCATGAATCCTCCTATCAATCTGAGAGATAATCCGCCGAGATCAAAAGGTTTATATCATCGAAAAGAACAAGTTCTCAACTGTGATCTAAAGGCGCGATCCTCTCTGAAGTCTTACTGGGAAAGCTTTACACTTTAGGCTTTTAAAATACTTTTTGCGACGAGTGGGAGTCGTGTTTAGCCTGTCCTTTTTTATAACACCCAGTTAATTTAGCCTTTCTTCTTTGAGAATTTCGGGGTCTACCCGGGTCTACCCCTTTTAGGTTTCTCGGTTGAAGCCGTTTAAAACTGATAAGTTCACCAACTCGCCTAGGTCTGGTGAGTAACAATAATTTTCTGCGCCCACGCGGCGGTCACGCGCGTCCTTTATCATCTTCTTGTTTGATCTTTTTTCGGCCTATTTTTCCTCAATTATAGTTGAAGGAAGAAAACATTCAAACGTTCATAGGTTTTGATGTTCAGAGTGACCTTTTTTTTGTTGGCGTTGCAGTGTTTGTTCTGTATAATACGTGGAGCGGTCTTTGCGTGATTTAGGTCTCGTGGCGTTGACCCGTGCGTAAATTTGATCTTTCCGGTTGTCTTGTTTATTAACGAAATGCATGTTTCGATTCAAATCAGAATAGTGTCTCTGAGAAAAAGAAAAACCGGCCTTTGCGAAGTCTTTTTGCATTTGCAGACTTGTATATTTCATTACTTTACCAAAGAAAAGGCGCTAGATTTAAATTCAGGCTAAATAACGCAAACGTAGGAGATGCTCACTCCGTCGAGACGAAGGGAAAATGTGCCGCTCCACAAATAAACCCAAGGGGCATTGCAAGTCGTGACGCACACCGCCTGATTTGAGGCTGTGCCCGGCAGTCTGTGCAGAAATTTTCTAAGTGTCGGGACAGCGATCTTAAAGTATGCCCAAGCTTGGATATTTCATCAACTGGAAATCAAAATAATTTTGGGAATCGCTTGACATTTCTAAACGAACTTTGAATACTCTTAAGAGGTTTGAGTGAGACGTTCAGTCGAAATTTTGTGTAAACCTCAGCAGAAATTTTCCAAGTGTCGAGAACATAGCGATCTTATGGTATGCCCAAGCTTGGATATTTCGTCAACTGAAAAAGCAAAATAATTTTTGGAAGCGCTTGACATTTCTAAACGAAAATGGAATACTCTCAAAAGGTTTGAAAGAGCGTTTCAGTGAAAATTTCTGACTGCCGGGCATTTAGTCTATTTGAGACCGTGCCCGGCTGCCGGGCATTTAGCCACAGCGTTTATAGTCTCCTACGCAGCCGTTATTAGGGCTCGTCACGCAACGCTCCTCCCCCACTAACGGCTGCTTCAATCTGAACCAGATTCCTTTCCTTTTGTTTTGAGCGCGTGGCGTTTGCACGTGATAATTAGTGATTGCACCAATCAGCGATTGACCTTTGTTTTCAATAAAACCAATCGCGTATCAGTATCTGATAAGTTTCCCGCGTAAATTAATCGGGCTTTTCAGTCGATTTCCCGAGAAGCGCCAGACATCTCAGTGATTTCCTATGGATGTAACTCCGAAGAAATTGGCAGAATGTAGTTCTAAGTTTTTCATTTGTTTGTCGGTTTCCATAAAGAAAGACAAGATTTATATTTTCGGAAAAAGTTCGTTCGATGTTGCTGAAATCATTCGATCTTGACTTCACTGACTGTGGACGTGAGTCGATACAAATTGGAGAATAGCGAACTGTTCGTATGTAGGGATAAATGCTACAAACGTTTGTTAAAATTCCAGCGGATATCAGATAAACTGAAAGAAATGAAGCTGGAAATAGAAGAGATATTTAATGCAGGGGAAATACAAAGAGCCAAGCGACTACAGCGATCGGAAGTGGACGAGGAGAATAACGCAGATGATTGCAGCTGAGATGAGAACAGTGTAATGACACCTACTCGAAAAAAAAGCTTCGAAATTGCTTTAAGACATTAAATTGTGTTCATTCCTTACTTAAGGAAGGAACGTAAGAATTTACTAGCATCCGTGAGATTTACAAAACAGCAACCATGCTGCAGATTAATATCTGTTGCACCAAATCAAACGCTATTACAAAACAACGGAGGTTTATCTTAGCTCCACTGAGACACACTACTCAACTACAGAACTAGCTAAGGAGCTAAAAATTAATGCAAGAATTCATGATTTCAAAACATTGGAATTGTAGACTACGGCTTTTTGAGACTCGGATCTAAGACGCCTATATCCGTGATGCCGGAAACACTTTCTCGCAAGTCTTGCACACCGCAGACTTTAGACATTAAATCACGGCTTGAGAAACTTTTAACGATCCTGTCATTTCAAAGCGATAACAAACTTTAGCCGATAAGTATTTATCTCACAACAAAAGTGAGCCAAAGAACGAACCACAATGTATGTCAATAGAGCTAGCACCGAGCAACGGTATAAAGAAATAAAATAATTCCGCCAACGGCTCTGACAGCATGAATCCTCCTATCAATTTGAGAGATAATCCGCCGAGATCAAAAGGTCAATATCATCGAAGAGAACAAATTCATAACTGTGATCTAAAGGCGCAATTCTCTCTGAAGTCTTACTGAGAAAGCTTTATACTTTAGGCTTTTAAAATACTTTTTTTGCGACGAGTGGGAGTCGTGTTTAGCATGTCTATTTTTATACAATGGCCATTCATTAGCCATGCTTCTGGCCCTTCTGGCGAGCCGAAAACGATAGAAAATTCTCCATTCTCAACTTGACCGGTCAATCTCAGCCTGGCTGCTGATATTAACTGCGCTCACGCCAATACTTGTCAAGTAATGGACCTGATCCTCCATTAGACTAACCAGTGGAGAAACAACATCATGCATCAACGATATGCCCTGGAAGATTGCTGACATGATCGAAGACTGTCGAAAGAGCTTGATAAATCAAATCCCGTAGGCAAGTTTGCAAAAATATCACCCTTATGCAAAACGATTTTTTGAATTGCTAGCTTTTGATATTCATTTAAGTCAGGAATTTTGAACTTCGAAGCAGTAAAATGGAAAGCTTCGTCGAGCGACGCTATCTTGTTTGCACTGCTGGCACAAAAGTAGTCAACGATAAAACACGAGCTGTGATTGGACAAGTGGTTTTGGCGCGATTGGCTCCCGGTTATAGGAGCGAAGCTGTGATTGGCTAAACCGTGCAAAGGAATGTGGTTCAGATTGAAGCAGCCGTTAGTGGGGGAGGAGCGTTGCGTGACGAGCCCTAATAACGGCTGCGTAGGAGACTACAGCGTTTATGAATATTTTAGTACTTCATATGTTTGTCGCAGCGAGGAGATCAAATTACAAGTCACACGCACTATCTGTACATAGTACAGAGCCGGTAATCAATTGCGCATTGATTGTTTTACTCCTCTGTGATGATAGCGGCTAAGGTGTCACTGCAGAACTGTGTTAAGTGCAAATAATGATATTTTCTTCTCTGAATTTTTAGTTCAAGCAGAATGTGGTACTTTTTATGTTCGTTCTCTCACTGCGGGGACGGGGCCTGTCAAAAAGCAATTAATGGTGTATTAAAATCCCCAAACAATAACAAATTCATTTCGACGTGGTGTCCACAGCGGAAGTGCCGTGCAGTGAAATATCAGTTGCAAAGTATACGCGGTTCAGTTGAGTATATTCTCGAGGGGCATTTGACCATCAAATCCTGTGCTATGGTGGGGTATTTGAATGCAATTTTCGCCCAAGGGGGCGGGAATTTGAACAAGTCGATCTTCAAAAGTTCAAATGCCCGGGGGGGGGGGGGGGGGGGGGGGGGGGGTGATGTTGATGTTTCGAATTGATCGGCGCATAATAAAGAATGACAAGCCTACGCGACTCCCTCGCGACTGTTTTAGCCATTAAATACTTAAGCTCGCAAAATGATGCTTCTTGTATTTGTAGCGGGTATATGGAGATTTCGAGGTAACTGAATTGAAAGCCTTCTCAAATCGCAAATGATACAGACTTTAGTCTTGGTGGGTTTTTAAGCTGTCTGTTAGTTTTGGCCTCTTTGTCGGGGCGTCTGTTTAATTAATAGCGATGGCAGTTTCTGTACTCGTTAGAGCAAAACTCTAAAGGTCACACTCCACGATATCCCTAGTCTGTCTACAGACCGATTTATTTTTTAGCCTAGCGCGAGCGAAGCGAACGCGCGCGAGAACGAGCCCCTAGACTACGAGCAGTCTCTCTTTCTCAGCTTAGTCCGTCGAGCGAGAAACGAAAAAACATTAGCGAACGGATAATGGCCGCGCGAAACTGGAGGCGAGGCAGGCGCGCGGGAAAAGAGAGACTACAGAAAAAGCCCAGGCGTTTGCCGGAATTATTAGTTGCTCTCACAACTCAAAAATCTGATTGGCTCTTGATCGAAGATCTTTCAACAAGCGGTAACGCCGCGGTGACGAGTTGTCAACACTCGAGATCAATGTCATGGCTGACAAGCTCCAGGAATGTTTATCTCGATTTCCAGTTCAATCGTTGAAACCAGAGCAGATCGAAGCGCTTGAAGCTCTTATCGACAGATGCGATGTCCTCGCTATTTTGCCAACTGGGTTCGGAAAGAGCCTTATATATCAAGTGTTTTGCAAAACAAAACTCTCTTCGAACCCGAAAGCGAGTGTTCTTGTGATTTCGCCGCTCAGCAGTATCGTGGTCGAACACGGCAAGTCAACGAATTAACTGAACTTGGCCTTCCTGACATCCATTTGAATGAGAACGACGCAGATTGCATGAAAGCCATCTCTGAAGGGGATTTTATATTTATATTTTGTTGTGCTCAGGCCCGTAGGAGTAGGGGGGGGGGGGGGGGGCGGGTAGGCCCGTGCCCCCCACTTTTCGGGTGAAAATTAAAAAAAAGAAGACTGCCACTTAACCGTCGAAAATATTGAAGGGGTCTCGGCAGACAACAGTCGATCGTGCCCTCTCACTTTCAAATTCGTTCCTACTGGCCTGGTGCTGAGGCCTGTTTATCGGAGGAATTTCTAAATTTGTTGAAATCAGAAGACACAGGGCCAGATATCCAAATGGTGGTTGTTGACGAATCTCACACGGTGTAAAATGGGGTTGGCAGGCCTGCACGACTCTTACCTCATGTTTTAAATGCCATTTGCTCCTTCTGTAGGTTTTGAACGGGTATTCTACATTTAGCTGTTTGTTAAGGAGGCTTTTAGTTTAGAATAAGTTTTAAAATCTTTCAAAAGCCGCGTGCAACAGACTAGAGGTCAAGTCTGTCGGTTGTGTTTTCCCGTGGTGTTGCGTTTGTAGATTTTGACCTCATTTCAGCGTCCTTTTTTGCCTGGCGGTCTATTGGCATGTAGATTTTTATGTAGGAAAGGTTTGAATTTCTTTAACTTTTCTCTCTGAAATACCGGACATGACAGGATCTGAAATTATCTATTGGCCGTGAGTGTCTTTCCTGCTATTAATGTCACGCTGGGCCCAGCTATTTTAGTTTTGTCTTTGCGGGATTTAATTTTTCAGGATCCAAGCTTTATAGCAGAGAGAATTGTAGCTTAATAAACTATTCAACTTGTAGAGAGTTAAAGTTTGTCTCAATCAAGGCTGTGATTTTAGCTTTCATTCGCTACGGAGTTAATATAGCTGCACTGATGGAGCTCGCTGTTTGTACTAAAACCACAGGTAGCCCAAGCTATATGTGTCACAGTAACCGTTACGAGCAAAATTATAAGGATTTGTATGAGAAAAAACGGTCCATTCTAGGAGCTAAAAAATACGAACAAGATTTCAATAAAAATTGCCTACCTTACTTCGCTTGTGTGTTTCCTTGTCTCCTGTGTGGTTTTTGGGGCGATTTAGAGCGTTTCCAGTGAGTTTTAGTTCCATTGCTTTCTCTATATATATCCTTATATATATAGAGAAAGCAATGGAACTATATATATATCCTTATATATATCCTATATATATATAGAGAGAAAGCAATGGAACTAAAACTCACTGGAAACGCTCTAAATCGTCCCAAAAACCACACAGGAGACAAGGAAACACACAAGCGAAGTAAGGTAGGCAATTTTTATTGAAATCTTGTTCGTATTTTTTAGCTCCTAGAATGGACCGTTTTTTCTCATACAAATCCTTATAATTTCGCTCGTAACGGTTACTGTGACACATATAGCTCGGGCTACCTGTACTAAAACCTCCGTTGGCAATTTTGACAGTCTAGCGACTGCTTCGTTTATGCCACTATTTCATTCAAGTGTAAAATGGGGTTGGCAGGCCTACATGACTCTTACCTCATGTTTTAAATGTCATTTGCTCCTTCTATAGGTTTTGAACGGGTATTCTATAATGATTTAGCCGTTTGTTAAGGAGGATTTTAGTTTAGACTGAGTTTTAAAACCTTTTAAAAGCCGCGTGCAACGGACTGGAGGTCAAGTCTGTACATGTCGGTTGTGGTTTCCCGTGGTGTTGCGCTTGTAATAACGTTTGAAGTTACATCTACGGACACGGCAAAAATCGTGGCAAGAAGGTTCCTTTGCTGGTCTACCTCTTATGGCTTTTTTCGGAGTATCGTTCGAAGAACTCATCTCTTTCGCGGCATTTTACTCTCTTCGCGCTAAAAGGGATTTGGTTTCAGGTTAGATCTCCCGCATTGCGATGACATGTAGATTGACAGGATGTCAAGAGAAGTAAATCTGATACCGAAAAATCACTCGACCTAGTCTCTCTTTTCCCGCGCGCCTGCCTCGCCCCCAGTTTCGCGCGGTCATTATCCGTTCGCTAATGTTTTTTCGTTTCTCGCTCGACGGACTAAGCTGGGAAAGAGAGACTGCTCATAGTCTAACGAGCCCGTAGGGCAACAGAAAAAATAAATACGGTCTGTGGACTTCTTTCGAAAAAAGTGAATTGAGGTTTTTCCTGAAAAAGAAAAATGCCATTGGCTAAAGTGGCCGACCAAACCTCTGGCGGTGGAATTTTTTTTCCTGACATGCAAGGGTGTCAAATTTTTTTTCAGCGTTATACGCCATGCAAATTTTTTTTTTTAAATACAATTTTTTCTTCAAAATCAAAAATGTGTGGAAATTAACATTATTAGAATTTTTGTTCTTTGGCTTTTAATACCAAGATTATAAATGTACCAATACTGACCTTTAATAAATGCCTAAACTTTCTCCATTTTCTATAACTTTTTGACATCTGGCATAAATGTACAATGTAGGAAGAACCCACCCCTCTTGCTGTATGTTCAGATGGTTATTTTCATGAGAGATTGGTGTATAACGATCAAAGCCACGCCGTATCATTTTTTCTTGAAATAGGTTACAAAGTAGTGACAGGCCTGCACGACTCCCGCTGTTCACCAATGTGATATTCTCGCCTTTAGAGTTTCGCTATAACGAGTATGTCTTTAAGCGATTTACCCCTTTTACAGAAGATAATGGGAGGCTCTTTATATATCTCCCTCAGCAACGGTTGGTTCTGTATTAAATCAGTGATATTGTGTGACAAAAGGTAGAATTTTCTTGTACCCTTTTTCCTTCTGTTAAAGGGCCGACTTTCTCTCTCCGAATTTCATTTCTAAGAGGACTATATGTACCAGAGTATCTGGATACCCTCTTAAATGTAGGCGTGATTTGAATTTTCTTATATTCTCTTCAAACGTTATTTTTGAAGAGTAAGTTCAAAGCAACCTAAGTGGCTCGACCTTTATGAAGCTTTTACCGACCCCTGGTGGGTGGCAGGAAGAGAAATGTGTGTACTGAAATGTTTCTGTCAGCTTGGAATGGGTGCGTCGTACGTCGAGGATAGACGTTTCTTTAAAACTATCACCTTTGTAGACGCACGTATCTAAGAAAATAGTGTCTTTCTCTGAGCTGATTTCAGCCGTAAATTTAATAGTTAGGTGATATCTGTTCCCTATCTGTTAGCCTGTTCAATGAACCCATTTACCCATTTATTTCCTCTATGGTGGTCTCCACAAAGGGAACGGACGTCCCTAGCGGCCGGGAGCGATGAGAGGCGGCTGTATTCGTGTATTCGCAGGTTACACCCCCCCCCCCCTCCCCCCCCCCCCCCCCCCCCCCCCCCCCCCCGGCTCAAAAGTCAAATGGTCAGCCATCAGTCGCGCGTCATGCGATTAATATAACGACACAATACGTCGATCTTCACACGAACTTGTTTCTCTCAGTTTCTTTCACTGAAACTTTGGTTTTCGATCAGCGATGAACAAAGTAGATCATGGAGCGTTTGCTGGACGAGTGTGTTGAAATGTTTACTGGTATTCCTAGAACAGAAAGAAGCTATTTTAAACTTGCTCGAGGCGAACTTCCCACTGGTTTCGAGAAAAGTCTAATTTATCAGTTGTTTTTTCTCGCCCTCTGGGCTCGTTCTCGCGCTCCGCGCTCGCATTAGACTGCAAAACAGTCGTATGGTATTATTTGTTTAGTCGCCTTACCGCGACTACAATTAAAACATGCAAATGTACTATATAAAAGTCCAGAGAGAAATAGATAATTTTTAATATTTACGTTTACGATAGTTTGTAAGTGAATCTAAATATATTCCGATCTTCTCAACAGGGTGTCATTTGACCTGATCACTGTTTACATCGCCACCCGTTGTCTTTCTGAAGCACTTCCTGAAAGTTAATAAGAAAAAAAACACAGTTGTTGAGAGTGTAGCCGAACTGACCTGCTTGTCGCTCGGATTGAGTCAATAACGCAGATATCAACGATGCATTCAACACGTCTCTTTACAATCATAACCTTGTGGCTGATTCTTAGCTGCGTTTTGTTAGACTACACACAGGGATTTATAGTAGGCCGAAGACGACTGAAGACGAAAACGAACACGAACACAAACACAAACACGAACACGAACACGAACACGAAGACAAGGACGAAAGGCAGTCGTTTGTCTAAAGTGTTGGCTTCCTTTCAGGTATGTAGTGTTTTAAAGCAAAGAAAATACGTGGTCAATTACTATCATTATGGTACCTGTAATATCTGAACTATAGCGAGTTTAGTTAGAATAACAGTACATTATAGAAAAAAAGCAGAAAAAACGACCCCAAAAGGATCGCTTTTATTTTAATCGTTGTATAAATAAAGTTATTGTATTGCATTGCATTGCATTCCATTGTATTGTATTGCATTGCATTGCATTGCAAATGTATTGTTTTGTATTGTTTTGCATTGCATTGCATTACATTGCATTGTTTTGTGTTGCTTTGTATTGCATTGCATTACTTTGTATTGTATTACATTGCATTGTGGAATGCATTGTATTGCATTGCATTGTTTTGTATTGGATTGCATTGCATTGCATTGCATTGTATTGTATTGTATGGCATTGCATTGCATTATATGTATTACATTACATTGCATTGAATTGTATTGTATTGTGTCGCTGCATCCTGCAAATTTTACTGACAAAGTCTATATGAAGAGCCAGCTAATAATTTTGATTACGCCACAAAGTAAAGATAAAAAAGTAAAATGAGAGGGTATTATAAATACACTAGAACGAAGTACTAAAATATGTAACAATGGAATACAGTGAAACCTCGATTTAACGAACCTCTTTTTAACGAAGTTCTCCGTATGACGAACCTCGATATAACGAAATCCTCGTTATAACGAACACAATCCGACAGCCCAAACGAAAAATCTACCCCGATATAAGGAATAAATGTCAACGCGCGACAAAAGATGAATCGGAACAGACCAACAGTGCGTGCTATATGGCAAAGGTATAACCTGTACAGTTTTCCAGTGTCATAGATATGTTTACAGTGTACTATAGCTTCATACAGGCATTTTAGTGCAACTGTTATTTATTAAGATCCGGAAATACGTAACACCGTTTTAAAATGATTTCAATGGATTGTCTAGAAAAGGCCCTCATCAATAAATCAATGGACAAGAATCGACGAAAAAAAATGTAAACCTTATTCAGAGAATGAACGCCTGATATATGAGCGAACGAGCGCGTTCCTCAGCACCGCTTGTTTTATTATAGTCTAGTACACGACCCCTCAAGCATGTTAATAGGCCATTTGCACGATGGCGTCATTTGACTACAACTACCAGAATTCATTTCGTTTTTCCTTTCTTATTCAAATTTTGTAATCCCAGTGCGGTTTAAATAACAATAGCCCTAATTTGCATTACAAAACAAAAAACTGAAGGATTCTGGTAGTTGTAGTCATATGACGTCATCGTGCAAATGGCCTATTGCTTTAATTACTGATCGTTTTCAAATAAAAGATCTACTACTACTGCTTATTACAATTTATTTATTCATTCCTTTATTTATTTATTTATTTATTTATTTATTTATTCATTATTTTGTTAGACTGGGCAGGAGCCAGGCGCTGTTACTCGCCCTCCCCCGAGATTAGTCCAAGATCAAGACCAAGATTCGTATGAGATGAACTGACTCAGTCCAAATATTTTGATCGATAGCTTTCGTTCTGTAGTTTTAAAAATGCAAAGTAATATTGCTTCTTTCTTAGGGACTAGCCATTTTGATTGGCATTCCACTACTTTTTTTACAAAAGAGATTGAAACATTAGGTTTTCGTTCCCCTTTTAATGCTAACATTTCAAATCACTGAAAGCGTACAGGGGATAATAGTTAGCTAGACATTCACTGCTGTTAAATTATGGGAATTGGAAGCATGAAGTTTCGTTCTTTATAACGCAGTATATCAAACCTTACATGCACAGCGTATGTTCAGGGGATAATAGTTATAGCTAATTGGGCAAGGGGTGAAAGTTAAATTTGTTTTACCTGTTTACCGAATTTGATTTTGTTCGTAGGAGAGGAAATCGAGTTCGTTACTGCCTGCACTGGGCAGCCATCCTAATTCCACACAAATATTGATTTGCGGGTTATTTAAAGTGCCAGTTCGATCACATATTTATATATTGTTTTTTTTTTTTTACTTTTCAAGGGAAACATTGTATTTAGTAACCTGTCCAAACCGTTTTTGAATCCGATCAAGAGAAAGTTTTGTTTTCGGCCGTCACTTTTCGCAAGATAGCCAGCGACATTGTCTACTATAATGAAGAACAAGTGCGGGCTATTATTATATTATTATCCTGTTAAAATAAAGGTTTTTCTATGTACTTATCTGTCTGTTTGCTTGTTGCGTAACCAGTTCGATCCTATGACCTCTGTAACAACGCAACTGGACCAATTGAACAAACAGGAGCAGAATGTACCTGGATCTTTGTGCAGATCATGATCAGCAATAAAGTATTTAACCAGTTCCTAGGATTTTTCGAGTTAAAGTGTGAAAAATTGACAGCAGATATTAAGTATGACGTCACAGCTGATGACGTCTTACTATATCCTTAATTTGAAGCATATAAATTCCAACTTTTTCTCTTGTTCTTTTTTAAAGAGGACAACAAGAGAAGTTAAAAACTGGAAACCGTTTGTCGATATCACAAATATTACATGAGATATGATATTTTGAATTTTGAGGAACGCTTTCCCCAGAAAAGAGTGTAAATGGGTAAATATATCATAATTTGAGTTTTTTTAATAGTTTTTATTTGCTTTTAGAAAATTATATAAATACAATTTCATCTCACATAATATTCATTTAAACATTGAAACTACGTTAACTTATAAAGACGTACTACCCCCCCCCCCCCCCACTCCCCATACAAACTTGCACAAAAATAAATTAAATTAAATTTATAATAAACTTAATAATAGTTAATTTTAACAATAATTTATTAACCTATATAAATAATAATAAAAAGACTAAAATTGAGAGGGTGTTGAGTATGGAGGTTAGAGTGACATCAGATTGAAAGTTACAATTTTAAAAAGAATATTTTAGACATGATATTCTTATTATTCTAAATACAATATAAATATGGTTAATATACAATAAAGTATACGATAATGAATAAAACCGAAGAGAGATAGCGTTAATCGTCAAGTAAAAAAGGAAACTAGAAGAATTCCACTTTTTGTAATGATTAAACAGCTTTCCATTCCTTTTTGCAATAAACAGTTCTAATTTATAAGTAGCTTTTAACTTGGCTTTAAAGACTATAAAAGAGGGAGTTACATTAGAATATTTGCACTTAAACATTTTAGCAAGGAGAATTACATGGTTCACCAACAGAAAATCGTTGTTAAGATCAAATTTCCTGAACAAAATATCAAGAAGAGAGAGGTTGAGCGATATGTTAACGTCATCGGCAAGCCAAGATAAAACTTCTATCTTCTTGTATCTAAAGTAATTTCAAAGGCCAAAGAATATAACCTTTTCCACTCTATGGAAATATTAGAATGACTACTTGAAATTTTAGCGTTAGCGGTAGGGGGAGTTTGCTTCTGAGATACGATTTCTTTGTAAGCCATTTTTGATGTAATGTCTGTAAGGTCAACCATTTTACCCAATATATATATATATATATATTGATAGTTGAAAGCATGGTTAATTAAGCATGATTAATTTCGGGAGGTGTAAATTCCTCATAAAATAATTCGTTAAAGTTTCCCGATTGTCACTTTGGTTATCCTGGTAAAGGTCCGAATAAAACGAGCTGAGTTCTTTCATAATGGCTTGAGGGTCTGATGTAATGGATTCATCCCTCTTGAAGATCTTACGGATTGAACTTTTCTTACCCCTGGAACTTTCTAAATTAAAAAAAAATATATTTATTACTTTTTTTCTCCTTGCTCATGCCCGGCACGTGGCTCGTGTTCGTATTATCGTATTATCGATCCTGAACAATTGCTTCCAGGATGATAAAACGCCCAATGCTGTCAATTTTAGTGGACATCGCCTAAAACTCTAAATTATTTTTAATTAAGATTAAAACACTCTTGTAAAATTCATTAATTATTCATGAAAGTGAAAACCAATCCCAGCACAGTATTCAGATCACATGTGCACAACTGTAAACCCCAATACTTATCAACTGTCTTAAAGCACGGGGAGGGATTGAATAGGTAGCAGGGAAAGGCTGGGGTTGATGAATTATTAAACAGTAGAATTAACTTTTGATACAGACTCCTGCTCAGCTAATTAGTATGCATTAACTTTTGATACAGACTCCTGCTCAGCTAATTAGTATGCATTAACTTTTGATACAGATCTGTACTGATTAACATAAAAAACACAATGGACATATTTTCGTCATAGAATTTAATTTCATTTACCCGTCAACTTTACTCTCGGAACATACAAATAAACACAAAATGTGATGAAATATTGCTTCGAAGAAAGTCGTTTTACCTCCTATCACTTTTCTCCAGTATGTTAAACGCCATTTTCCCCTATACATTTCCCAAATGGCGATTAATGCCGCAAACAAGTAGGTACAGCTTCGTATGACGGTAGCGTTTCCCGGTTTGCTTCGCCACTTCACAAATGAATTTGCTGAGCCAGAAGTTTAAACTGTTTGCGGACATGTGCTCCAGCGGGACTGACAGATCCTCGACATTGGTTGACTCAAATCCGTTCCAACTGATCTGTTTTGTTCATTCTCGTATTCTGCCAGGCAGTAAAAACGTTCACCGCCCATTTTGTATTGTATTTGGTATTTGTAGGTACTGTTTCAGGCAGTAAGGACATTTCTTCCTCTTCAGTTTTCGGAGGTTGAAAACGAGCTGTTGCCATACGATTTGGCAGTGACTGAAAGTTGTTAATAGTTCTATTATTGTCCCATGCACTCTCTCCTGTGGGACGTACAGCATTTTGGCATGTATGTCCAATAGGCCATTTGCACGATGGCGTCATTCGACTACAACTACCAGAATTCATTTCGTTTTTCCTTTCTTATTTAAATTTTGTAATCCCAGTGCGGTTTAAATAACAATAGGCGTAATTTGCACTACAAAACAAAAAACTGAAGGATTCTGGTAGGTGTAGTCATATGACGTCATCGTGCAAATGGCCTATTACCGAATCGCATAACAATACTTTGCATTCAATTTATTGTTTTCATTTCACAAGTAGGATAAAATATTCGCGTCCAATCTGTATGGGCGTTTACAATGGCTCGCCTTCGGCTCGCCATTGTAAACGCCCATACAGATCTCCCGCTCATATTTTATCTACTACTTACTGTGATTCGTACCATGTGAGAAGAAGAGTTTACCTTTCCACTGAGATTTCCAAATATTTTCGACCTCAGGGGTACTATACGATTCTTGCAAAAAAAAAAAATATTTCCGCTTTATTTTTTGTAACTACCCCAAAAGTGCCTTTCTTTTCTGAAAAGATCGAATCCTACGAGCATTTAGTGACAAAAATTTCCAAGAAACGTTGTTCGGAGCCATATTTAGGTATTAAAATAACGAGAAAAACTATCGTAAGAAAGAAATTCATTCGCTATATAGAGAACTTTAACTAATCTTGGATTTACATTTGACCTCCAACTCATAAAACAATAAAAGTAAAACATACCTTTGATGAAAACCCTTTTCAATTTTTAATCCCTTTGCTTTCTTGTACGCTGCACGAAGCTTACTACGATTCCTCGCCGATTCAACGGATAGATCCTTGTCAATACAAACGGACGAGAAGCGACGACTATTCAACAATTTGAGTTGGTTTTTGATGCCAGTAATTCTAACTGTCCTACATGGGAGTACATATAGTCACATATGTGACTGTTTATATCTATAGACACGAATGTTTTATGTAAATAGATTGTAGATGAGTAGAACAAGAATAATAATAATAATAATAAAAACAGAATCATAGTTTTTCCTACCATCGTTAACACTAAAAATCTAATTTTGTGACGTCATAAAATGTGACGACACAATTATTTCATCGCTTAAATTATAGTTTTACAGACGAAAATCAAACATCTGAAACCATACCCACTTAAGCACTTTACTTTATCAAATTCTTAGCTTTACTGAAAAAAAAAATGAAAAAAAAAATACCGTAGGAGTTAATATTATAGGAAATATATGATTCGGGGGAGGGGGGAGGATGATACTGAAAGTTTGATTGGTGCGCTTCGACCGATTTCGCATAAGAGGGGATATTATTATTTTTTGTCTATGTATGAGAAAATTTCACTGATACATATAAACTGGGATTTGAACCCAAACCTCGAAGATGTTCTGCCATGTAGGCTTTCAGTGGTTGGATAAAATTGTTTAAAAAAAGAAAAAAAACGTATTTCTAATTCCTATTAAAGTAAAAGATAAAAATCTAAAGTTTCCTTTACAATCGGATTTTCTGTCTTAAGGCGGGGGTAAACCTGAATGCCATTTTTCCGCCACTTGACATGGCTTTAATGGAAATATCTCGTTCACGTTTCAAGCAATCCAAAAAACCCTATGCTTAAAACATAAATCTATGTTATGGGGTGTTTTGTAAATATTTGGGTGATTATTGGGTATATATGTTTGGGAGGAAATAGTTTTTCTCAAAGGATTGGTAAAATTTAGAGAAATATGAAATATTGAAGATTTAGTAAAGTTTTAAAATTAGAATTTGTAGTTAATAATTAATAGACGGATACCAAGTTAGTCCACTAGCAACCTGGGGTACTCTTGCGTGTGTATTAACTATCTGTTGGTGTTCCAAAACTCATTTTCTTTCTCCTATCCCTTCTTTAAACCTCTTAAACTTTCATTAAAATTCAGGAAAACCTCCCCGCCGTAAGCTTATCATCGGCTTTCTGTTCAGAGAGCTATGCTGTTTGGCTCAGCCTATCTATATATATTGGTACTGTTAATTCGTGTTTTGGTTGTAACGAAAACAAAGGGAGACTGTCCCGTTAAATTACCAGTAGGTATATATTAGGGTTCTTTGGCTCAGGGTCGTGTTGCAAGATAAATTGTAATCGGCTGAAGTTTATGTTATTGCTATGGAAATGTAAGGATCAGTAACTTAGTCCGTGTTGCAGTGTCTAAGTCTGCGGTGTGCAAGACTTGTGAGAAAGTGTTTCTTCATCACGCTGAGATGTAAGTGTCTAAGACCCAATATGAATGCCAAAGACAACAACAAAAATTTATTGACAGTAATTAAAATAGAAACAATATTGATTGTCTCGCAAATAGCTACGAAACTTATCTGGGGGGGGGGGGGGGGGGGGGGGGGGGGGGCAAGCAATACGACCACGACAGCCTGAGCAACTGTGGTTAGCTGATTTCTGTTCTTGGTTTAACGGGAAAAACAGCGCCCCGTAAAAAGGAAAATGTGGCCTAAAAAGGGCCACTTTTGATGATTTACTGCTGTAAACTATTATTGCAGGCATAAAAACATATGGCAGCTATTGAAACCAAGCTGATGGAAGCTTTCAAGCTGACTCTTTGTCGATTCCAGCTTGATTTTTGAGAAAAAGAAAAGCATGTTGATTAAAAGGTGGAAAGGTGGAAGTGTGTTCAGTTAAATTATTTTTCGAAGGCTTATCAGAAGGGCTTGAAACTTCAGCAGGCATAAAAACGTACTTGAACGAACATTTTTATGCAAGTACGTCAAATGCCTTCATATACGAGACTGGAAGTGGCATCACCTTTTTCATAAGAATGCATAATTACATTTCTAGACATACTTTTTTTCGTTTGACTCTTCTCTAACGTACTCCCACACAATGCTAGGTCTTAACATTACACATCAATTGGCCAACGCTTTGAGTTTTGTAGAGATATGCCAAATGGTAAGGCTTCGACCACGCCCATCAACATATCAAATTTCAGGTAGCCTGCATGGCTGGCGGTTTTTTTTGCGCGTGATGCTGAATTCGCGTGCGGCGAAGCCGCGCACGAGTTTCGAGCGGCGAAACTCGAAACTCGCGTATTATCGCGCGCGCCAACAAAAAAAACGCCAGCTACGCAGGCTAATTTCAGGAATTCCTTTCATTCTTTCAGAATAAAGAATTTTCAAAAGAATCTACATACAATAACGCATTATATGTGAAAATTTGATGAAGTTTAAGAGATTTTCTCAACAGATTTTATGCATGTACATATGTGGTGAAAATGCTAAAATTAGCTTCCAGGAATACCTTAACAGTGAAATTCAAACAAAAGTTAAGATGAAGGGATGAACGGTAAGTTTAGAAGAACTGGAATTTCACCTGAAACAGATTTTGATGATAAGATTGATGATCAATTTTAACATGTAGAATTTTACTAAATGTCCTAGAACCATCTAAATATCTCCAAAAATATATTTTAAAAATATATTTGTAGCTGACTCTAACTAAAAAAGACGCTTAAAATCCTTAAACACTACACATTTCCTTTTGTTTGTATTTTTGTATCTCGTAATACACTTTGTAAAATTCGTTAATAATTCATTTAGGTACTAACAAATAGAAATGAGCCGTTCCAATCACATGGTTAACCCTGTAAATGAGATACAACTCACTAGTGGTTGTATCCAATTTACCTTCCAGATACAACCACTATTGAGTTATATCTGGAATGTGAATTTCACAAGTTGTTTACTACATTCGCGTCCGTGTTGTATCGGCACTATACATTCACTCGGCTGCGCCTTTATTTATCAACGTTATTGCTTCCATCACCTAAAGGTGGTGTTACACGGGACGATTCGAAACGACGATTTTTAGCGCAACATGGGTGCACGGACGATTTTTTTTTCGTGCATTAAATTAACGCGATTTTCCGTCCGAAATATTTTTATGTGCATTTTATTAACGCGAATTTGATGTCTTTGGTATAATAAGCTATAGCAAACCGCGCATTAAATACAAGACATAACAACAACTTCCAACAGACTCAAAGTTTAATATCTATCACATTTGATTATATGTATGTTAAGCAAGTAGGTACATGTAAGCATGGTTTAAGGCATGCAAAATACAGCGGATTATCTACGTTCGAATCGCAAAAAATAGCTCAAAAGGGTCCAGGGATGAGAAACATCCCGTCTCTCGAGCGCTTTCTATAGCGTCTGTTCTACCGGCCAGTTGGAAAATATGGACTGGACTTTGGACTGGACTGGACTCTGGACTGGACTGCACTGGACTGGACTTTACTTTTTTGTTAAATTGTATTAATATTAAATGGAGTTAATAAATTTTGCTAATTAGTTAACAACTGAAATTTTAAAAAAGATTACCCGATCGCTCCTCTGCGATAGCGCGTGGCTCGCGCGATATAAATTTTGTTCTGCGTGCAGCCTACAATGAGTAAAAAATGCTTTGTTTTCAAGCTTGAAAAGTGTTGACAGATTCAAAACACGGAATAACGAGTTACAGAACCTTGTATGCGAAAAAAAGAAAGAAAGAAAATGGAGAAAACGCCCGACTGTAGTACATTTTACAGAACAATTCGATGTCAACATTTTACTTTCAAATTCGTCTATAGACTGGCCATGTCCGCGCGAGGCTCGCGCGAGAAAACTTCCGGTATCTGGCGTGTGATTGTCAGTAAAAAGACGCTTTGTTTTCAGGGGTTCTATTATGGGAATATCTGGATTATATAGGTTACTGACAGGTGTGTTGACAACCGTATTGGAAAGTTTAAGATTAACAATCCGATGAGACACGTAATCTCTCGATTGCGAGTGCCACGTTATTTCGTTTCTGTCAACTCTGTGTTAAAAAATGGACTGTGGAAGTAGTGGTTTCTCTGACAATGGAGATGGGAAGGCTAGATCCAAGCGTACATACGCTAGTGTTGTCAGTGGAGCAGAGGAGCGTTCGGGTAGTTGTTAACTAGTTAGTAAAATATTAACTCCATTTAATATTAATACAATTTAACAAAAAAGTAAAGTCCAGTCCAGTCCAGTCCAGTCCAGTCCAGTGCAGTCCAGTCCAGTCCAGTCCAGTCCAGTCCAGAGTCCAGTCTAGTCCAACTGGCCTGTTATACCTGCAGCGCGCCAAGCCGACTTATATGCCTAATTCAATAAAGGTTGCTTTGGCAATTGGTCATTGGTAATTGGGCATTGGCATTTGGGCATACGGAACACAATGCAATGCTTCGCTTGAGTAACCGCCAAACAATAGCTTCCCAATGCCCAATGCACCAATGACCAAAGCAACCTTTATTGAATTAGGTATATGTAATTTGTTATGTCGATGAAATAAAGGTGTCTTCAATTAGTGGTATTTTAATTAACGATGCTATAAATTAAGGGGAATTTAATTAACGCGAATTTCAACATGCTTCGTTAATTTCCTATATAAAAAGATGTAAACAGACACAGCAGGACAGTCGCGTGCTGAGTAGTCCTAGTTGAGTTGAAATTGAGTACGCAGCTGTGGTTTATATTTATGTGAGCGGGAAATATTTCATAGGCTCTGTTCGCGTGTTTTAGATTCGATAGGACAAGGCAAGCAAATACGGATATTTCTTCGAATTTAAGCCGGCATTGTTTTCGAATGGCGAAAAGGTTTATTGATTCCACATATGAAGAGATTTCACTCGTCTACCACGCGACGCCAATCGAAAATGCGAGGGTTTCGGCCCGTCTGAGAAGTTAAGCGGCCTTGGGAACAAACTGTAGATATAACCTGAAATGGAAGATATCCTGTAAAAGCGAATATATAGAATAAATAGGTAATAGTAGATTTCTTTTGAAAGGTTTTCGCTACAACCAACTGACTTCCAACCTCAACGGCGTCTGTATACAGCTGTTTCGAGAAAGGTTGTCGGAAAAAAGCGTAAAAGTGCACGCGACAATCCCGAAAGATATTGTGGGTAGTCATCAACGCTTTATCCTAAAAACTTCTATATCCATATGGCCCACCATCTAAGATCGTCGCTGTACGGACGAGGCATCGCGGATTTGATTTATTCATTTGACTTACTAACATTCAGTGATCATATCCCAAATAAATTTTCGGGATTATCGCGTGCACTTTTGCCCTTTTTCCGACAACCTGTCTCGAAAAAGCTGTAAATGAGCTGCTTGCTGGTCCCCGCCGTTTGATAATATAGCCAGTTGCGGTCAGTGCATGCCGGAAAGATGGTGATAACCTCGTTTGTTCAAACCTGTCAGGGCCTGTCACTTCAAGGGTGCAAAAAAATGACCAGTTAAAAATTCCTAATTTTATAATCGTTTGACAGGAATTATTATTATCTTTTGTGGTCTTAGTTGGAAACAAAGGAGGCGGAGATGGGGGGAAATATTAAAAGACTTGTTTTAGCATCCTACGCAGGAAGTCCTTTGCACTCGTAAAGGAAAGAAGTGCGTGATGTATCCTAAGGGTGTTAGGATACGGTAAAGTAGTCGCAGGGTAGGGTCAGTCTTTTGGAAGATAAGGATCGCGGTGGTATAGCACGGAATTCCTGTTCCAGGCAAGTGAAATGAAGTACTAATTAAAAAAAGGTGGAAAAAATAACAAACAAAAAACAATAACTTTATTTAAGAAATATTTAAAAATATTTGCCATCCACAAACTAGCTAAAAGAGCAAGATTTACATTTTTAGCTTTACTGTGAGATATCAGATATCAACCGGCTTCAGCTAAACGGACCCTTAAAATGTGATGTTTATAAACTCGATTTGTTTCGTCCTGTTTATGGTCTTATTTACAGGCAACTTCAATTGACTGTACAATCGTGTTTTTACACGATCTAATTAAGTGATCTATTCTCGTCATATTATTTCCGTTTTTCACGTAAATTGATCGCTACAACACGGTGCCATTTCAAACGCGCCTGATTTAAAAATCAGATCTGTCTGAGGCTAATTGCATTTTGATGTTGATATGACATGGATATTTAGTGAATTGCAGGTTGCATGTGGTCTGTAATATTGAGTATACAGCCATTTCAATTAACGTTGTCGGGTAAAAGCTCAAAGCTCAAAGCCTACAAGTCGAGACCGAACGAGTAAACCGAGCGCCTGTTCCAGGCATGCAGATAGTTGGGAGCGGCGAAACGAAAAGAAACGGCGAGAATGAGCGATGCGACGAGCGGCAAAAACGTTTCTTTTGCGCCGCTCCCAACTATCTTCAGTGTATCTTGGCTTGTAGCTTTGAGCTTTCATCCGACAACGTTAATTGAAATAGCTGTATACAGGAACCCATATAAATCATTCTCTCCAGCCGCTTTGATATCTACATTTAAATTCCTTTCGATTTTGCTTTCCCCATTAGAGCCTCATTAGAGCCTCATTAAAGGAGAATAGAGCAGGAATGTTGATCTTTTAAAATCCGTAATAATGAAAAGAACAGCTTCAGAAAAATAAATAACAATCAATACACACGAAGATGGCCGCTCCATATAAAACTAATTCAATAAAGGTTGCTTTGGCAATTGGCCATTGGCTTTGGCAATTGGTCATTGGTCTCGGTCATGGGGCACGAACCTCGCTGCGCTCGGTCCGTACGCCATGACGTCGAGCCAAATATTTTCCCATCCGGCTCTCCCACTTAGTCAATAAGTACATAATAGTAACAACATATTTTTCTTGAGCATGGCAGGAGTGGGTTTTTTGTTTGATTTTGCTGTTTCGTCAGTCCTTTAGGACAGTATTGTATCACCTTCGAAGATTTATTAAATGTTTTTTTTTTATTTAATTATTACATACTTACAATACTTACAATACATACATTACGATACTTACACTACTTACAATATTATGCCTACACCACTTACAAAACAATACAACACAGAACAATACTTGCACTACTTACAATACGATACTTATACGACTTGCAATACAGTACTTTCACAACTTACAGTTCAATACCTATACTATTTACAATACTGTGACTACTTACAATAGAGAAATATTACAAGCAAAATGGAGAGAAAATAAATACATAATGTACAGAGGTCTATGAATAAGGATTGAAATCAGTTAACATTTTCAATTTTCCACTGTGTTTGTAACTTAGTTATAAATCGAGAGAAGATTGGACGTATTTCGCTGGTTTTGCAAGAGTATAAATACTTTTTCATTAGCAGGACCAGAAGATCCAACCTCGTTCCCAGGGTCTCTCGTCTTCCCGCCCCCTGGAGCGAGAGAAGAGAGACCCTGGTCTGGTCTGGTCACGTGCGTCCCAAAATCTGGGATGTAACAAATAAAAGATTTGAGGGAGGGGCGGCAAAGTGTGAAATTTGTTCGCTCTAGCAGAGCATTGCAAATCAAAACAAATCCAAAAAGCGTTTGGCGGCTTGCGATAAATATGAAGCGGCGGTCATCCGCAGACTTAAAAACATATACACATCGACTGGTTTTGAGAGTGCAAGTTGCTTTAGGATCTGTAAATTAACAGTTGGGGAATTGTCACGGCGCTTGAAGATTTGTCTCAGTATTGAAAGCTAATTTTGGACTCGCTACACAATGAGTGAAAAACAATACAGTCCAATTTTATTACTGGACGCTGCCGCTAAGCTCGGTCTCGGCAAAAAATGCTTTTGATTTATGGCATTGTTCCGAACTGGGATGAATTATCGCTACATCATTACTATTTAGCTGGCGATCTTCAAGCTTCATTCGACGGACACATTAAATTGTCGCCGTCTGTTCTCGGACGATGGCGAAGTGGAAAAATACTTTTGACATGCAGATCAACTCAACACTTTTATAACAGGAAACGAGGTAGAGAAGATAATGATAGCTTTTATTCTTCGTAGGTGAGGCATGTTGTTTTGTTCAACATTTACCAGTTCCAGTCGTTTGAATGTCTATACAAGATTTTTTACATTTCATTGTTTCATTGTATGCTTGTGAAATTATTGAACGATAACCATTTTAATCCTTGCGTATAATTCATTCGCTTTTTTTTAATCGTTTGACTGAACCGTTTCCGGACATCAACCGACTCGCGCACAGCACGAGCCACTGTGAAGAAAACGGGTATATACTGCTAACCATTTCAAAATGAGTTTTTAACCCTAAATAAGTGCCGGATAGTTTTGTGTGCATATAATTAAAAACCTCCACGGAGTATATACCAGAAAACGAGACAAAGTTACAAACACCGTCGACCCCTCCTTAGGAATATAATTGTCCAAGAGGCACGTGACCAGACCAGACCAGGGTCTCTCTTCTCTCGCTCCAGGGGGCGGGAAGATGAGAGACCCTGGGAACGAGGTTGCAGAAGATCTAGTTGGCGGCATAAGCGAAGGTGTAGTGATGGAGGAGGTGTGTAATCTTGGAACAAAATTTTTATTTAATTTGTTAAACCACGATAAAACGTTTTGGTAAAATTCAATATTAATAGGGCACTCTAAAAAGGTATGCTCTAGCGAGTCAGTGTTCTGGCATTGAAAGCACTTATTATCATCTTTTATTTTGAATCGCACGAGCTCCTTATTTGTTACCAATATTCGATGTAACAGCTTAAAGGCAAATTCTCTTAGCTTATTGTCTTTAGTCGTTTTGTAAGTGCGTTAAATACTTCTTTCCAGTTTTGAGAGAGATTGGGAAAATGTTTAGACCAGGTCTTAATGGCAGTAGGTTCAGTTTTGAGGTTTTCTTGAAATAAATTGTTATAGTCTTTGCAGCGTAGCTTAGTTAATATAAGTGATTTTTCTTCGGACAGATGAAATATATCAAGTTTCTCAATAATGTCTCTATTTACAGCAGTCCTTTCTTTTGCTTTATTTTTCAAGAAGTTAGGTATTGCGGCAAGGAGTTGAAAATAGTGTACGAAGTTTAAATGCAGATTATATTTAAGCTGAAACTGTTCAAGGGATAGGAACTTGCCATTTTCATCAAGCAGGTCTTGAACAAAATATATTTTCCTGTCAAAAAGTTGTCTCCAGAAGATGGATTTATTCTCTATCGTTATCTCTTTGTTGTTCCAAATAATACTGTAAGTTCACTTTCATATACATCAGGGTAATTGTCACGTAGTTCTTTGAAAAAGTCTAACATTTCACGGTAAAATAATGGAAGGTTTTAATAATAATAATAATAATAATAATAATAATAATAATAATATATATTTATATATATATTTTTATATATGCATAATAATTTATGCATTTTTATATGCATAATAATAATAATAATAATAATATGCATTTGTATAGCGCATTTGGAGACATAGTTGCATTTAAGTAGAAAAGATAATCCTCCGTATTTATTGAAGAACGCGTTTGGAATTGCTTGCCAAACCTCATTAGAGCTATTTAATAACCTACCCAACCAACATAAACGTAAGGATTTGATTACTTTTCTAAAGTTAGGAAAATTTAACCCGCCGCACGCGAGGGGTTGGAGAATAACTGAACGTATTACTTTATCCATTTTGTTCTTCCATAGAAACTTAAATATTTTTTCTTGAACTGTTTTGATCACTGGATCAGGAACACAGAACATAGAGGCCGCATAGACTAATTTAGAGATCCCCTAATGTTTTAACTAACATCGTACGCCCGAAAAGTGTTAAATCTCGCGTTTGCCACATATTAATCTTAACGTTCATGCATCTTGTGGATTTTAACAAAAAAGTTTAAATTATTGTTTTTATCTTGATTGTAAGATACGTTCGCACCCAACGTTTTAATTGGTTCTTGAGAGAAGTGAAAATCTAGAGGTTTAGTTTTAGTTTCTTTAGCCGAACCGATCCACATTGCTTTAGTTTTCTTCTTGTTCAATTTGAGACCAGAGATGTCACGAAATTCGCTAACAATTTTCATGTTTTCCTTTAGTGCGTTTACATCTTTACATATCAGAGTGGTGTCGTCTGCAAATTGGCTTATTTTGGCTTCTACCGAGTTCGGTAGTTCTATTCCTCTACAATTTACGGATTGTCTTATTTTTTTTTAGCTAGAATTTCTACAGCTATAACAAATAGGAGAGGGCTTAAAGGGCAGCCCTGACAAACGCCTCTTGAGACCTTAAATAGGTTAGTCATAAAACCACTATTCATTACCTCACTTTCTATATCGTTATAAAGAACTGAAATCCATTTTCTTATTACCGGGCCAAAGTCAAATAGTTTTAGGGCATTTTGTATAAATTCCCATTCTATTGTGTCGAAGGCTTTTTCAAAATCAACGAAAAGCAAAATTCCTGGAATTTTTTTAACGTCTGTATATTCCATTAGATCATTTAGCAATCGAACGTTTTGCCCAATAAATCTTCCTTTAATAAACCCTGTTTGGTTTGAGTGGATCAGTTTTGGCAATGTTGGTTCGATTCTTTTGGAAATTGCTTTACTAAGAATTTTATAATCTACATTTAGTAATGTTATTGGGCGCCAGTTTGTTAATACGATCAGGTAATTTTCATCTTTGGGTATTAAAGTAATAATAATTCCTCGTCTTTGTGATACTGATAACTTTCCGCTGCCGTAAGCCGTTTTAAGCGAGTCCAATAGAGCGTTGCCTAAGAGGTCGAAAAATGTCTCATAGAACTCTTTTGTGAAGCCGTCGTCACCGGGAGTTTTGTTATTTTGGAAACCCTTTAGAGCATCTTTAAGTTCCTCTAAGTTTAGTTCACATTCTAACTTTTTCTTTTCTTTCTCAGAGAGTTTAGTGATTTCTAAGTTTTCTACAAATCCTTTAAACTTTTCTTGTATGTCGGTTTTGTTTTGAATATCAAAGTTTAATTTGTAAAAGTCAGGGGCGGATTTAGGGGTGGGCCGAGGGGGCCGCGGCCCCCCCTTTTGCCTGGGATTATTATTATTTTTTTAATATTTTAGTTAGCAACGCCTGTCAGATTGTATTTTGCAGCTTTTGCTTTGTTTCCTGAGATATATTTCCTTTATTATCAATATGAACATTATCAAGCATTGTTCGAATCAACCCGCCTTTATAAACAAGTTTCAAGAATGTTTACAGAAGCACCATGGGAGAAGTACGCCTCAACGCACTGTTGCTGCTCTTTGTTTACAAAGACGTAGCTTTAGATTATGGTGCAATTGTTGACGACTATGCCAAGCGTAACCAGAGAAGGATGACATTAATCAACCCCTGCGGTGACTCTTCTTAAAGTCATTTCCACGGGATATTTCGTTTGTTTAATTTGTTTTTGAAAAATTATCTTAAAATCTGTCATCCGAAGCCTTTCTTTTTGGTCACAAGTGTTCCCAGAATGCATGCAGTATAGCATCAGTTTTCCGGGGGGGAAATGTTGCTGCTTTGGCGCGAGGTTGCGCTCTCGCCGCAATTGCTGCGGCTCATGTTTGATTTAATATTATTGTTAAGTTGGAAAAGGTCATGTCATTCATTAAAACACGCATCATTTTAAAAGTGTTTATTGTACTTCTTTGACAACCACACCTGTATTTTATTAAATAGTTCAGCATTTCTTTTTCAATATGGAATCCAAGCAATTGATAAATTTAGGCGTCCAGAATGCACCAGATTGCATCTCTGAGTACTCCAATTATCAAAATTTTTCGGGGGGGCATGCCCCCGAACCCCCCTAGATTGTCACGCCTTCGGCGCGCGCTCCTGATGGGCGCGGGCGCTGACGCGCCCATATTGTCACTATAAAAATAGCTCCGACCCCCTCTTTATAGATTTCCTGGATCCGCCCCTGAAAGTCACTATACAAGTTCTCAATTTCTTTGTTTATTTGTTTGAAGTCGGACACAATCTCATCATCTCCGACTTTCAGTTGAGTGATAATTTTCTTTTCAAAGTTCTTTTTCTCTAAGTTGAAAAAGTATCTTGTCGGTTTTTCTCCTTTTTCGATCCATCTGACTTTAGATCTAAAAATTGCGCCCCTACCTTTCATTTCATATATTTCATGCAATTCTTTTTTTAGGTTTTCGTATTCCGATAACAAGGGTTGATCGAGACAAACGTCATTGCAAATTTTCGAATCCAGCTCCTCTATTTTACGTTGGATAGTGGACTCACGTGTTTTGGATTGATTCATTTTTCTTTTGGAGTAGCGCATTGTTTCCGCTCTTATTTCCATTTTGATTAACTCCCAGAGTAATTGTTTATTTTCAACTTCATGGTATTTGTGCAAAATGAGTGGGTAGTAATCTTTTGTCGTTTTTACATAGTTTTCATCTTGCAGTAAAGTGTTGTTGAATTTCCAGGTTCCCGGACCTCGTTTAAATTCATCATCCAGTTTCATATTAAGAAAAATCGCATTATGATCGGGTGCGATCGAAGCCCGCGTTTCCACTTTTTTAATATTAGGAATGAATTTACCACTTACTAAGAAAAGGTCTAGACGTGATTTTAGCTTCTTGGCTTTAGAATTCAGTGAAATGTCTCTAAGTAGAGCGTACCGTAACTCAACAAGTAATAAAAGTTGATAAAATTAATAAGTAAATAAGACGCAAAGGACCGCGAACGAAAATGCTGCTGGTGTACGTCAGGAGCTTATTGCTCCTGCAAGCTCCTGTGTACGTAGGATCTGGAGAGATAAAGTCAGCCAAAAATATTTACTCATCATCACGCGCCGCTGTGACGTGGGTCAATTGGCAAACGAGTTTGAATTCGAGCTCATCTGTGTGGTCATCACCACCTGCGATTCGGTAGAATATTGGGCTTATTGGCGTTCGCGCTGGTTTTTCTATCTTTTTGCTGCTACACCGTGCTGACGAGACCAACCAGGTCGAAACAGCTGTCCACGGTTGCATTATGGCTTTCAGTTTGGGCTCTATCATGTCGTAGTCGCGTTAAATGTTAGAATGTTTTACGTAGTATCAGCCTTGCTTTTGTTTGATAATATTAAGTGGCTTGTTAATATTCTGCTGCTTGAACAGGAAGTCGCAAAAATTAGTTCCCAGCAGAAGTTTCAGTAATCGATCTCGAACCGCAAAAAACTTAAGTTTCCGCAAAACACACAAAAAAAACGCCAATCTGCAAAATAGAACCACGCAAAATTTCATGCTCACACGGTAGTGTTCTGACACTTTTATTTCCTGCCTTTGACTGCGGATACATATATTTATTGCGCTTTTCTGGGGTGGAAATATATTCCAACTGAAAAAAAAAATTGCTCTTTTTTCAAGCATTTTCCTAGTGTCTTGAAAAATATCATCAACTACTCCTGAATCTTCGAAGGTGATACAGTGCTGCCCTAACCGACTGAGACAACAAGAAAGTCAAACAAACAGCCTACCCTCTGTTATGCTCAAGAACTGCTATCACTATTGAAAAAAAAGCTGTTGTTTTCTATTAAAAATCAATGTCAATTAGTATCACGATTCTCAGATACTTTTGTCTGCTTTTGAGACGTCTTGTCGTCTCAAAACCAGCCTGTGATTGGTTGAAAATTTCCCGCTGCAATTCAATGGGTCCCTTGCGTAAAAAATTATCTTCAAAGGAGGGGCAAAAATGTTGATTACTTTGTCAAGTTTGGCAGATAAACAACGCTGTATTCAATGCAACGACCCTTTCTATCAAAAGTTAAGGATAAGATGAGTTTAAAAGCTGCTTTTGTTCCTTCGACGTTTGTAACTTTAGAAAACTTCGAAAAGATGTTCTAACAAATGGGTTCCTTGCGTAGAAAATTATCTTCAAAGGAGGGGCAAAAATGTTGATTACTTTGTCTAGTTTAGCAGATAAACAACGCTGTATTCAATTAACGACCCTTTCTATCAAAACTGAGTTGGAAAACTTCGAAAAGATGTTCTAACAAATTTGTTCGATTTCAATGAGCAATTTATGGCGTGAAAAGACCGTGTTTTTGAAACTTTTTTGCAGTAAACAAAAATATGATAACGCGTACAAAACGTCGTGTACGTCAGCTCGTGACTAGTAAGAATTTCAGTTTTGATCAGCACGAGTTATCTTCAATTTTGCTTTCTTTTGCCCGAAAAACCGTTGAATCGTGATATAAACTAATTTAGATTTTTGTGACGGCAATACTGCATTATATTGACGGCGTTGGAAGAAAATATATTCTTCGTATTGGGCTCCGTCGCTTCGCGACTCCGCCCAATACGGAATATATTTTCTCCCAACTATCCGTCAATATAATGCAGTATTGCCGTCTCAAAATCGAAATTAGTTTATATTAGAGTACGATATCATTCCAGTAACGCAAATTTGCATTAAAAAGCAAAGTTCTTTATTTGACAGAAGGGGGTAAATTTTTGTGTAATATTATTCTGAGTCTTTTTTACGAGAACCTATTTTTGCTGATCGAAGGCAATAAGCAAAATCCGCCAAACTTAAAACCCGCACACACGATTGTGTAGCACTTCCTTCAGCTGAAACAAGTTACTGTTATCTTGCGTTTGTCGCTAACTCAGAAACCACACTGTGGATACTAATACGCTCAATAGTGCAGGGGAAGTTCAACCAAGTTTGCACCGCTCATCGTCTCACCCCCGCCTTCTTTCTAGACGACCAACTGCAAAGAAAAAATGCCATTCTGTCCTTTTCTTGTCGCCACTGACATAATTAAGATATAATTTAATACCAACCACTTTCTAACGTCGGTTACAATTTCCGTTCGCGGACTGTTTCCGTTAGCATTCAATTCATCTTACATAACCGACGTATGCAGCCCCCTAAATACGCCAGAAGTCAAAAGGGTATATATACTCGTGCAGTTCTTTATGTATTCAGAGTGCGCGTGTTCCTAGGAGACAAGGAGGAATATCACTGAATTCCAGTTCTATTTAGGTAAGTACTTTAATGAATTATAGTACAGCCCCGTTTGAATCCAACTGGTGCAGAAATAGTGAAAATTACCAATCATTACAATGTATCAACTGCTACACTTCTCACAGGAGACCACTCCCGAGTTCATTACCATCGACTGTTTTGTTTATGCCATGATATATATGATTTCTACAGGCAAGACCATGGTTTCGGTTCTCCACGTGAACCTCAGGTTTATTCTTGCTAGATGCAAGTGCCCATTTCTGTGGGAATGGAAAACCATTCTGCTTGGCATACGTTGTCTGACGTCTATTTATACCCTTCGAGCGGATCGAAAATACTAGCTTTCTATTGGCTTATTTAAAGGAAGCCAACTGTGTGCGATGTGTTTTTTCGATCCTTTTTCGTTCGAAGCTTTCACATGTCTGTTTGCGGCTTTTATGAATATTTTAGTACCTCGTATGTTTCGTCGCAGCGAGGAGATGTGAAAATTAAGTCACACGCACTATCTGCACATAGTACAGAATAATAGCGCATTGATTGTTTTACTCCTCTGTGATGATAGCGGCTATAAGATGTTAATTCACTGCAGAACTGTGTTAAGTACAAATAATGATATTTTCTTCTCTGAATTTTCAGTCCAAGAAGAATGTGGCACTTTTTATGTTCGTTACTGCGGGGACGGGGCCTGTCAAAAAGCAATTAATGGTGTAATAAAGAATGACAAGCCTACGCGACTCCCTCGCGAGTGTTTTAGCCATTTTATAGTTGAGCTCGCAAAATGATGCTTCTTGTATATTTGTAGCGGGTATATGGAGATTTCGAGGTAACCGAAGTGCCAAACTAAATTTGACTGCCTATTGTATGAAATGCTCCTGATTAGAGAGCACAAGCCATCTCTAAACAAACAGTCAGATTCCCTTAGGGCTAAGCTTTTTGTATAGAGTATGCAGATTTCCTTTCGCTTGTCAATGCGTCCTTTTTTCGATTGATAATGGTGTCAGTACGACACCGAAACGTCGCGCTTATAATATTTTTAACCATCTGTATTTCCAAATACACTTTGATTAAGCTACTGAATTAAAAGCCTTCTATTAAAATCGCAAAATGATACAGACTTTAGTCTCGATATGTTTTTAAGCTGTCTGCTAGTTTTGACTTCTTTGTCGGGGCGTCTGTTTATTTTTTAGCGATGTCAGTTTGTGTTGGCTTAGAGATGTCCGTTAATAGAGTTCTGTACTCGTTAGTTAGAGCAAAACTCTAACGGTCACACTCCACGGTATCCCGAGCTTATTAGTCGGATCTGGCCTGTCAACACCTCTTTTCAAGACGTCCTTGCGTTGAATCAATTTCAACTGACAGCGCTTCTTCCTGAACTGGAGTGTAATCATAGCCCGGAGGGGGGGTACTCCCTTATATGACCTATACGGGGACGTGCCGCTGGACAGGGTATGGTTTTTGGCATTTTTGTCCTGAACAGGGTATATAATTTAACGTGAGTCTGTCCTAAACAGGGTATGGTTCCAGTTTCTTTAGCGCTTGTGGCAACTTACCTTGTCGTGATCAGTATATTCATGCGAAGGTGAAGTCGTTTTCTTTTCAAAGGATCCGTCTACCATTTTGTAAAGCTCAGATCAATAACCATGCTCGAGCCGTGTCCTAGACAGGGTCCTAAAATAGAGGGTGTTGTCCTACACAGGGTAGGTATTTTCGTTTATTTTTGTCCTAAACAGGGTCAGGCTCTCAGACCCACAGCGGCACCCCTATACCCAAATATTGGTCAAGTACCCCCCCCCCCCCCCCCCCCGGAGTGTAATCATAGTATCATAATGTATCTCAATCTGCAATGCTACGTATGAAGTGTGGTGGTAAATAAATAAATAAATAAATAAAATAAAATATTTTAGGTTTTATTTCTCTGATATTTTGAAAATTTGGATACTAAAGCGTACTCCACAGCGTTTCTATAAAAAGATTAGACTGCGAAACAGTCGTGTTTTTTTTTTCGCTGGCTCGCTCGCAAAGGCGCGAAGCGCCGAAAGCGTCTGAAGCGTGGATAACCACGCGCGAAGCGTGCGAGACTCACACGTGAGGCGAGAAAAAAGACGACTGTCACCTTTCCATACAACGAATTCGTCCTGACCAGGGGATACAAAATTATCACTGAGATGTCAAAAATTGCTTGACAGCTCCACCCACATTGTAAATTTGATACGGCTCGATGTCTTATTTTCGCGGGAAAATACATGGTAGCGTGTCATTGTTGATTTCAACAAGGGCTTCAGAGTTTTGGCTTTTGAGTTTTAGAGTTTTGGTTCTCCAAAATGTAAGCGCGTTCGGCTGAACCGAAATGTATGTTTGAGGTTCACTAAAGAACCGAAACGCGAGTCTTGCTTAAAGAGTATACAAAAGTAACCACTTGTATCCGTAAGAATTACAAAATAGCTAACATGCTGGAGATTCAAATATTTCAAACCCGGCGGATGCAATAATGACGCCATTCGTCTGACAATGGAGGTACTGCCTAGCTCCGAGAAACACGACAACTGCAGAATAAACTCTGAGAAGCTAAAAACAATTGCAAGATTCCACTATTCCAATAAAGACCGTAAGTATCGCATAATACTTGGATCTTAGACTCTTTTAGCTGTGATGAACAGGCCAGTAGGAACGAATTTGAAAGTGAGAGGGCACGATCGACTGTTGTCGGCCGAGACCCCTTCAATATTTTCGACGGTTAATTTTTTTTAATTTTCACCCGAAAAGTGTGGGGGGGGGGGGGGGGGGGGAGGCACGGGCCTACCCCGCCCCCCCTACTCCTACGGGCCTGATGAAGAAACACTATCTCGCGAGTTATGCTAACCGCAGACTTGCTCTGGAAAGCGCAAATTTCTTCTGTCAGTATCACAGCTAGAGATTTTTTCCTAAGATTAAAGAAACGACAACATTTAGAACAACAGGCCTGTTATATCTTTATTTTGATCCAAAAGGAAAAATCTTACAGGCACGTACTTGGGATAGACTTATTCTAAAGCTGGGCTAAAATGCTTTCAGCGACGAGCAGGATTTGTGTTAGGCCTGTCACCTTTTATAAGAAGTGACAACGAGCGACGAAAAGGGCAGTCTTTATCCTTCAACATTGATGATGTAAACTTCTCGTTTAATACTTATTCGCAGAAGCATAAACGACCTGAATTTCACAATTCCGAACAGTATTTAACGTCTCTCCTTCAAACTTCAGTTCTGAAGCAGAAAGGTTGAATTCATTCGACGTTATCTGCTCATCACTGATGCTTTTTATTGGTCAGATGACAATAATTGTCGGCCGTTCGACCGGTAACGAAGAAGCTGCAGCATTTGGCGAGACCGAAGTCTTTGCCAAAACAAACAATTGATAAATTAGGCTTTTCCACAACCGGTTGGTAGCACACCAAAAACATCTCTTCCACTAAGGAGCGAACGAACTGCCTCCTTTTGTTCTGATTTTAAAACAAATCCCAAATCTCTGGCAAGCACATCCAGATCCACGTCTTTCATTTTCCCGCAAAGAGCTCGTTTTACTATGAAATTGACACGGCTTCGAATATCTTATGATGAGGTGTGATGACATCTTTTTTGACAGGTAGCGTCATTATTCAACGACTGGGAATTTCCCTTTCCTGGAGAAAAGGGAAATTTGAGCGAATTCTTTGAATGGAAAGGCGACAGTCGTATTTTTTAACGTCTCTCCCCATTCCCACTCGTCATATTCACACTCGCTCCAGACCTTTCGTTCAAAGACCGCGCGCATTCGTATGACCAACGCAAAAAATACGACTGTTTTGCAGTCTATAAAAAGATAGCAAAATGCCACAATCTCTATCTACGTCCGCCATTGTAAAAGTGGTGCATTTAATTTTGTTTTTCGTGACATTTCAATATCTCGGTGTTTCGGTCCATCGCAACTTTTATCGAAATTTTAAAATGCAATATTTCTAAAAGTAAGGTATTTTTTACATAAAACTTGCCACATCGATTCATCTTCGTGTTGGATTGAGATTTTGATGACGTCACAAGAAAACCGATAATATGCTCTAATTTTATTAAAAAACGTACTAGATGCTTAGATTGGCCAAATTGCAAGCGTGATGTGCTAAGAACGTATCAAGACTGATGTCTACTTGCCTTTGCAATAAGAAAAATAAAAGTAATGTTCAGTAACAATTTTGTCTGAGCAACTTTCGCAAACGTGGTCTCAAAATTTCTTATTCGATTTGAGAATAGCACACTCGTATAAGGAGGTTAGCTTTGCTCGGTTTGTCAGTTGAGCAAGTCTCATTAGATAATTCGCCTAAAAAAAGAATACAAGATACAAAAGAGAAACTGGGATTATTTGTTTAGTCGCCTTTCCGCAGTTTTCAGCAAATTGCAATTAAAACATGGTGCTATAAAATAGTCCCGAGAGAAATAGATAATTTTTAATTGCGTCGACGAAGGAGACGCTTCCTAATCTTGTAGGCTAGGCGGAACGAATCGAGAAAAGTGTCGGTACCAAATCTGCGCCATCTTGAAACGTCACAATAGTATCCAACATGCTTAGCGCGTCGTCTAGACGGAACGAATCGAGAAAAGTGTCGGTACCAAATCTGCGCCATTTTGAAACGTCACAATAGTATCCAGCATGCTTGGCGCGTCGAAAAACGTCACAATAGTATCCCGCATACTTAGCGCGTGTTTTGAACCAGAAACATGCCTGAAACGCGAATGCCATGTCACAACGAGGTACCTAAGGCAACGCACTTTAATCTGTGATTACTTCTAGTATTTACGTTTACGTTAGTCAGGATAGTTTGTGAGTGAATAAAATTTATTCCGATCTTCTCAACAGGGTGTCGTTTGACCTGATCACTGTTTACGTCGCCATCTGAAGCACTTCCTGAAAGTTAATAAGAAAAGACAGCTGTTGAGAGTGTAGCCGAACTGACCTGCTCGTCGCTCGGACTCAGTCAATAACGCAGATATAAACGATGGATTCAAAACGTCTCTTTACAATCATAACCTTGTGGCTTATTCTTAGCTGCGTTCTGTTAGACTACACACGGGGATTTATAGTACGCCGAAGACGACCTCACACGAAGACGAAGACAAAGACGACCACGAACACGAACACCAACACGAAGACGAACACGAAAGGCAGTCGTCTGTCTAATGCGTTGGCTTCCTTTCAGGTATGCAGGGTTTTAAAGCAAAGAAAAATACGTGGTCAATTACTATCATTATGGTAACTATAATATCTGAATTATAGCAAGTTTAGTTAGAATAACAGTACATTACATTGTGTATAAAAAAGCAGTAAAACGATCCCACAAGGGTCACTTTTATTTTAATCGTTGTATAAATAACGTATTGTATTGTATTGCATTGTATTGTATTGTATTGAATTGTATTGTATTGTATTCCATTTCATTGTTTTGTTTTGTGTTGCTTTGTATTGCATTGTTTTGTATTGTATTGCATTGCATTGTTTTGTATTGCATTGCATTGTTTTGTATTGCATTGTTTTGTATTGTATTGCATTGCATTGTGGAATGCATTGTATTGCAGTGCATTGCATTATTTTGTATTGTATTGCATTGCATTATATTATATGGCATTGCATTGTATTGTATTACATGACATTACATTGCATTGCATTGAATTGTACTGTATCGCTGCATCCTGCTAAAAATTTTGGTTACGCCACAAAATAAAGATAACAAAACTAAAATGAGAGGGTATTTTAAAAATACTAGAACTACGTATAAAGTATTAAAATATGTAACAATTGAATACAGTGGAACCTCGATTTAACGAACCTCTATATAACGAAGTCCTCGGTATATCGAACGATATTCTTCAGCCCGGCAAAATTACATGTGAAATGTATAGAACAGAACCTCGATATAACGAAGTCCTCGTTATAACGAACACAATCCGGTAGCCCAAACGTAAAATCTACCCCGATATAATGAAGAAATGTCAACGTGCGACAAATTATGAATGCGGAACAGACCAACAGTGTGTGCTATAGGGCAAAGGTATATAACCGCTACAGTTTTCCAGTGCCGTAGTTAAGTTTACAGTGTACTGTAGCTTCATACAGGCATTAAAGTGCAAATGTTAATTGTTAAGATCCAGAAATACGTAACACCGTTACAAAACAATTATTAACTATACCTCGATATAACGAACATTTTGGTTGTTTTTCCGCAAATATTCGTTATAACGAGGTTTTCGATATAAAGAACCCTCGATGTAACGAACCAATGGCACTTCGCTAAATCGAGGTTCCACTGTATATGGAAAGCTAAAAGTCAATCGGATAACATCCAGTGTTGTCATACATCAAACTAATTGCACACAGTGATAGGCCACTATATGCTGAGGCCATCATGACGTTTCTTTTCGCAAGATGGATCACAAAATGATTTCAATGGATTGTCTAGAAAACGTCCTCATCAGTAAACCAATGGACAAGAATCGACGAAAAAAAAAAATGTAAACCTTATTCAGAGAATGAACGCCTCCATGAGCGAATGAGCGCGTTTAAAACATATAAAATTTTGCGGTGCATCCTACCCGAGCTTCGCGAGGTTCTGCAAGACACGTATTTCTAGTTTATTTATTCATTTGTGTATTTATTTATTTATTTATTTACTTATTTATTCATTCATTCATTCATTTATTTATTATTTTGTTAGACTGGGCAGGAGCCAGACGCTGTCACTCGCCCTCCACCGAGATTAGTCTCAGATGATCAAGACCAAGATTCGTATGAGATGAACTGACTCAGTCCAAATATTTTGATAGCTTTCTGTAGTTTCAAATATTGTTTAAAAATTGTTTAAATCAGGTAGTCTCAATAGACCAACACGCCAAATTGGGCAGATAATCCAGGGACGGGGTCTCTGTGTCAGCGATGGATCTACTTTCAAGAACATCCAAATAAAGTTGATTTCCTTTTCTAAGAATCTGATCTATGGTGGAGGCGGTCCTTTGTTCAATCGGCAAACTCTGAGCACGTAACAACGCTTTTTTTTCAGTGGACTTGCGCAAAAACACGGGCTGGTTTTGCAGCATTCTTGTATTACACTTAAGTCATTAAAATTCAGAAGCCGTGATTAAAAAACAGATTTCGATTCTAAAATGTTTACGAAATTGTAGAGTGTTTTAAACAACACAGTTGGGCCAAATTTGGTAGCTCAAGAGCATATCGTTGAAGAGTTAGGCGAAGAGTAACGCAAATGAGTATTAGATATTTTTAGTAAAAATGCATAGAGCAACCATCTTGTGCCCCCGTGACTTAGGGACAAAAACTTCGAAGTGTTAATTACATCAAAATTCTCATCACAAAAGATTGCATTCACTATAAGTGCCATTAAATCGGCTTATAAGCATCTATAATACAAAATGACTTTCAACTGGTTCAATTTTGTTTATTTTCACGGCTCAAGGCTGAAATAGCTTGATAAACTGCATGACAGTTTAAAAAACTTTTGAAAATCGAAAGCAAAACATCGTTTGTAAAGGATTGTAACACTCGTCTGGTACAGAATTAGCTTTGTAGGATGTATAGTTTACGGTAGAAATTTACTGCAGCTTGCAGAGGTTACGAAAAAGTGGAGAAAATTCAAAACTCGAACCTTTCACGGGAACACACGAACTCACAATTGGCCCTGTTCGCACTACGACAAAATCACCAATTTTTTTGTTTTTGTAATCTTGTTCGCGCCTGAGACATGCGACATTCTTCGTGTAACCCATGTGTTTGGCTTCATGACAGCTCTGTTGGTAGAGCATCGCACCGGCAGTAACGCGGATCGTAGTCGTGGTTCAATTCCCGTTGAAGCCCTGAATTTGTTTTCAGGCTTCTTTGCAATTGCTTATAAATCACAAACAGAGCTGCGAGGATCATCTCCTCACTTTACAAATACAAAATAAACAAAACAACATAAGAGGTGATTATCTTAATGACAATGATGACTAATGATTGTAATTATTTCAACAATCACGACTGATATTCCCGATACAGACAACAAGGGATTCCAGTAATGAATTTCACTGACTCGAGCCTACTGAGATAATACTCGCGCCAATGTGCTAGCTATCCTACTGTACATCCTTGATTGCGAGAAAGGACCAAAACAGTTACGTTAGCTGAATCAGGCACTACATTAGCAGATAAAAGGTACGGGGATGTTCGACCGAAATTATGAATTAAACCCTAAAGCTGGTCAACCTGGGTGTGGCTTAAGCTTTCTAACAAAGGCAGACAAACAAGATTTATAGTGACTTCAATGACGATAAAGTAATCGAATGTTTTCATCTATTAATTGCGTCGGCGAAGCGCATTTCCCTTTCGTAAACGGTCGTTGCCATTTTAGCGACACTTAGAAAAATTTTCACCAATTTTAGAATTATTTTTTCTATCAGAAAAAGAAAAATGGAATATAATTACCTGGAATCGAACCCGGAACCTCTGCATGCTAACATCTCTCTCTTACCACTAGACCACTGGGTTGATCCGGCAAACCCAAGAAAAATTTAATTATAAAAGGTGCTTTTCTTAATATATATCAATAACGGGTCACCCTAACCCTAAATCTTACCTAACCGTGAATCTAGCTTAGATCTAATAATCGCTTTACCTAGGCCCAATTTGATCTAATAATGATAGCCTATTTTCGTCCCAATCCAGGCATAAACTAGAGAGAAATAGCATCGACCATTACAAAAAGGCTTGGTTACTAATGAATGCTAATGATGGCATCGACCGTTAAAAATGGCATCGACCGTTTGCTAATAATGGCATCGACCGTTAAAAATGGCATCGACGGTTTACGAAAGGGAAATCAGCGTCGGCGAAGGAGACGCTTCCTAATCTTGTCGGCTAGGCGGAACGAATCGAGAAAAGTGTCGGTACCAAATCTGCGCCATCTTGAAACGTCACAACAGTATCCAGCATTCTTAGCGCGTCGTCTAGGCTAAGCGGAACGAATCGAGAAAAGTGTCGGTACCAAATCGGCGCCATCTTGAAACGTCACAATAGTATCCAGCATTCCCAGCGCGTGGAAATCAGGCATCATCCTGGGGAGCTGGGGTTCCGAAATGTCACGTGTGAATAATCTATTTGTCTTGATTTAGTTTCGGATATTTTCCGGATTTTGGAATCGTACGGCTCAATATTTCAATGCCTGGTAAAAGTACGCAGTGGAAAAATTGGACGAAGGTTCTTCTCCTGACCAAGTAAGTTGTTGGGTCTCTTTGGAATCAAGCAAGAAGTTACAGATTTTCCTCGCTACCGTTCTGGCCGTATGTTTTGAATGTTCTATCTTGATTTTGCTGTGGTTCTCTGCCTGATTTGGGAAGCTTTCACCTAAATACCGACGTCGTTCTTCGCGATGTTCTACGGTACGGTGCAATTCGCTGTATGTCTTGTAGCAATAATTCACTGACCGGCCGCGCCAGGCGAACGCAGATTAACTTTACAGTGCTCGAAATTGCGCCTGTATCGGGCGCATTTGCGACTAAAGATTTCGCAATTTTGTGACTAAAATTTGTCCAGCTAATAAAGGAATTATATTCAACAGTCTTGTGTCTTACTTGCAACTGGTAGTTGTAATTTTATCCGAAAAATCCTGGGAAATTCACGTTAAATGTTGTGTGACTTAATCGTCGGTGTCCAAGAAGTTTATCACGGGAGCACTTTTTCAGGCTTTTCTCAGAAATTTCTCATTTCCGGTTCCGGTATTAGTACATGTACTGAGGAGTATGATTTCAGAATCGGAGAAATAACCGAAATGAAATCAAGACAAATATACCATTTATATGTCGTAAAAATCTGAGACCTTTCGGAGTACACAGCACGGCAGGATTTTGCCCGATCCCACGGCGATATCGTGAATTTGTTTGATGTCGGCCCGACGTTTATCTCGCGACAAATCCCTTTTAAACAGTGGCTGAATTAATTCATGAAACTAAGGTACTAGGTCAAGACGAGGTGCCACGGGATAAGGAGACGCACTATAATCTATGATTACTACTAGTATAAAAATAAATTGATTGTCATAAATATTTTTTTCTTCATTCATTCTCTCTTTGATACTCTTTTGAAATATAAATCTAGACTGTTTACACCCTTAGTCATAACTTGATGGCTATAAAAATATTGAGATTCCTTCCTAAACACCCTCAGTGATGTGGACAGGTTTTCTGGCACTAAGGACAATTCTCTATCTGCGACGGCTCTTTAACCTGCCTGAGGGAACAATCGCTGGCTTCGACGGGAAGTCCGGGATCTGTTACAGCAGATAATATCTCCGAGACAAATAGAACAGACCGAACTTTGGTCCAACGTAGTTTATTCTACTTGTACTCAAGAACATAACCAAAGAATATTTTACAATAAGCTATTGACGCGACGCGATTACATCATAGCTTAAAGAGCCGACTTACAAAACATAAACAAACATTTCGGAAGCTATGATTGGAGACTACAAAATTTTAAATCACTTTCAAAACATTACAGGTAGATAACAGTTTAACACTAGGGCTAGTGTAGGTTACCATCACAGTTTAACGCTTATCATAGTTATGTTCAGTATGTTCTAACCTGAAACAATCTATGACATCTATGGTTTTTCTATTTTGAACAGCTAAAGCGAAATAAAATAAACTCCCTAATTTTTTGCGATAGTCATGGTCTATATTGGAATGATGGCATCTTGCAGATGAGCTGTTGAATAAGGCTTGTCACGATTCGCTATTAGTTTGATCGTAATCCAATTTGGTGACCGTTATATACAGGTAAAAAATAATGAAATTGTGGATTCGGGAAGTCTAAGGGGTGACCGCGTCCGTTATATACAGGTGACCGCTATATACAGGTAAACTTTGCAGTAAATATAAGGCATGATTTTTGGGAAGTTGTTCGGTGACCGTTATATACAGGGTGACCGCTATATACAGGGCCGTTATATACAGGTTTGACTGTATATGAAAGGGGTAACATTTTCAATGAAAGATATATGAAAGGGGTACCATTTTCAATGAAAGGTATATGAAAGGGGTACCTTTTCTGTCAAAAACGGTATATGAAAGGGTAAGGGTTTGGACCTCGGGGTGGAGCATCCCCGCACAAAACTTTGTTGAGTACCAAATGAATGGGGTTAGTTTCTAGAGAAACTGTGGTGCTGCGTCGGTGGGGGGATGAAACACGAGAATTTAGTTTTATCGACTGAGTCGATAAGGTAAATTGACCACCGTAAAAAGATTCAAATAGCTGACGTTTCGAGCGCTAGCCCTTCGTCGGAGCGAATCAAGGAATTGTGGGTAGTGTGTGGTTTTATATAGTAAGCGGTGGAGCTACGCTATTGGTGGAAATTTGGTGACGTGAAAAACAAGATAACTTACGATTTCCTGGCGTAGCTCCTTGGTGAGTGTCTTGAGGTTAGGCATCGTTGTCTTCGGTGAGAAAGCTGTTGAGTAAGAAATATTGATGTAAAAAGTTAATGGTCGCAGCGAATAAACAACAAATGAATGGGGTTAGTTTCTAGAGAAACTGTGGTGCTGCGTCGGTGGGGGGATGAAACACGAGAATTTAGTTTTATCGACTGAGTCGATAAGGTAAATTGACCACCGTAAAAAGATTCAAATAGCTGACGTTTCGAGCGCTAGCCCTTCGTCGGAGCGAATCAAGGAATTGTGGGTAGTGTGTGGTTTTATATAGTAAGCGGTGGAGCTACGCTATTGGTGGAAATTTGGTGACGTGAAAAGAAATTGTTGAGTACCCCTCCCCCCCTTCCGGGATTTCAATTCCAATTGGACTCCGAGGCTTAGGGGAATAAAACAAAAGAAATCACATTTTCAGGGATCAATAATCCATTTCTTTTAAATTGTATTATTCCCCTCAGCCTCGGATCAACTTCCAGTTACCCACTTCTCACATTTCATGTTTTGCAATGTAATTTCATTTTCTGCAATAATTGCTAGTCTTGTTTTCGTTCTTTTTTATGTGATTTTAGGCCCCATCGGAGTCATAAAACCCTTGTCTGAGCGTCGTTGTAGTGAAAATGCTGTAATTTTCATCAATCACGTTTTCATAAAATTAGCTATGTGTCTTATCTTAACTGTGAATGATTTGTAAATTACACATATTTGTATAGCAAGATTCAGTTATGTGATACTACCCGCTCACTAATTATGGCTGTGCGGGATTTGAAAAGACATGATAAGAATAGTGAGCAGGGTGGGGAGCCTACAGCAGATGTCTGCATGCAGCCGGTTATCACCCAGCACTCCAGTCTGTAAGGTAGTGGGGGCGAGCGAAAAATGTTGAAACGAGCAAAGGAAGAACGAGGGAGGAGGCGGGGAAGCTCGCGCTCATTGAACTATCACCTTACTGACAATAGCGCCATTTATTAAGCAGGACATAGCGACGCCCCGTTTCATAAAGAAAAAAAAACAGGATATTTTTTGTGCGTGAATCGGGAAACAGCGGAATATTATCGAAATCTTAAGTTCAAGTTCTTATACATGCCTATTATCAGCTTCTAATGGTGATGATTTATTGATAATAGTTTTACTAAACTAGTACTAATTATTTGAGCCTATACCGGCGTATGCAGTACATTTCATTAGGCAGAGTTCAACAAAATTTTGTAACTCTCGCTCATTTGGGTATGATAAATCGCTGGGTTGAAAAGAAAATTCTCAAAACACTCGTCCGAGCCGCCGAGTCACTTGCATATTGCACTCTCCCAGACTAGTTTTTACTTACCAAGTGAAAAGCTTAGTCGCGAGATTTGAAAATAGGATCAGCCAGAAATAGTCTTAAAATCGTCTAAATTAATCTGTCCGGAAATTCCCTCCAAAAAGTTCTAAATATTTCGAAAACATGTTATATTTCTTATTAAAACATTTAATAGCCTTGTTTTGACTGAATAAGAATAAAAGGTCCGGCATATGTTGTTTTCATAACATACAACCCACGCATTCACGTCAGGTTCCAATTTGGCAACCATGTGACGTATACGATACATTACTCCGAGAGGAAATCGCTGAATTGAATTACTGTTGGTACTAAATGGAGGAAAACAGCTTCTCTAATGTTTATAAAATTATGATGCACAAAACCTATAAGAAAACTCTAAATATCTTCAAAATTATATTTTTTTTCCATGTAGAATTTTACTAAATATCTCCAAAAAATATTTTTAAGATATTTGTAGCTGAAAAAGACGCTAAAAACGTAATTATCCTTAAACACAACGCATTTCCTGTTGTTTGTATTTGTGTGTCTCGTAATACACTTTACAACGGCTGGTCTATGCAAAAATAAAAATACTTGATCTTGAACTTTCAACTTGAACTTGAAGTTTCAACTCATGCGTAATTTGTGGCCAGATGACCAGAAGACGTCAAACACAATGCCGGTTTACGTTGTTTGTGACGCAAGTCATGGTTTCAAGGGCCAGGGAAGAAATCTCATCATGGAAGAAATCTAAACACATGAAGGGCTAGTAAACGGATTAAACTATCTTGGATGCACCATTGGTAACCCCTATTTTGTTGTTAAACGGATCCCTTTTTTACCGATTCTCTGCACTTTCTAAAAAAAAAATGAAGTTTGAATTGTTTCTATTTCTTTTTTAGGCGCCAGCGAATTCCGCTTATTTTCTAACCGCCGTCTTAATCAATATTATCTGGCCAATCCTAATTTTAAACGTTATTTTCTGTAAACGTTGTTCAGAAGGCATGTAGTACAAACTAGAAAAATATTTATCTACTTAAAATGACCCCCCGGAGGGGGGGGGGGGGGGGGTACTCAACAAAGTTTTGTAGGGGGATGCTCCGCCCCGAGGTCTAAACCCTTACCCTTTCATACAGCTATTTCAATTAACGTTGTCGGATGAAAGCTCAAAACTACAAGCCAAGATAGTTGGGAGCGGCGCAAAAGAAACGTTTTTCCCGCTCGTTGCATCGCTCATTCGCGCCGTTTCTTTTCATTTCGCCGCTCCCAACTATCTACATGCCTGGAACAGGTTCTCGGTTTATTCGTTCGGTCTTGACTTATAGGATTTGAGCTTTGAGCTTTCACCCGACAACGTTAATTGAAACAGCTGTATACCGTTTTTGACAGAAAAGGTACCCTTTCATATACCTTTCATTGAAAATGGTACCCCTTTCATATACCTTTCATTGGAAATGCTACCCCTTTCATATAGCCTTTACGTGCGTCTGTTTGATATATTTTGAAAGGCGCTTTTTATAATACTTAAATGGCAGTTTTCCCTACCTTTTTTATGCTTCAACTCGTGTTTTCGCTACCCTTTCCTATTCTTCGTGAAATACCTACCCTTTAATATACTTCAACTCGTGAAATCCCGACCCTTTCATATACCTCCAGCCTCAAAAAGGTACCCTTTTCGGGCGGAGCATCCCCGTATAGCCCATTATAGGAAGTACCTCCCCCCCCCCCCCCCCCCCCCCCCCCGGGAAAATGACCCACTCAGTTATAAACAGATATGGAGTTCCATTAATCATCTGAAACCGCGGGCTACGTTAGACTTCCGGCATTGAATTGAAAGGTCGCCACCGACTACAATAATTCTAAAGACAGGCAAAACATATCTGCTATCAGTATTCTTATACATAAGATTACTGATGTATATGTAATAAAACTTAAGAATGTTAAAAGATAAACACCAACTTATTTTATAAAAGGGCGGATCATTAATCAAATTATGAAGCACTTGTTTCACGGTTGTTTCTATACTTTCGCATGACTTTAGTAAAAGGTATTTGTTCGTGCGTGGGTTTCGGATGAAAAGCTGGCACTAAAGATGTCGCTTGGACACCAAGTTAGGGTAAAAGTATTCGAAAAAATTTCATAAAAAAGATGCGTTGGTGTCCGACAGAAACCTACCGTTTCTCATGATACGCATTTCCTTTTTTTTTTGTATTTGTATGTTTCGTATATGCGTAATACAGCGCCCGTCTTCAGGCTCTTATACTACTGAGTGAGAGATAATTCTTAGTTATTTTAGGACTAGAATTAAACAATGTCCAAACATGCTTCTCATGCACAGTCAAGTATCATAACATAAGAAGGTTTCACAAAAGCTTGCTTAAAATGCAACTTTCTCGGAGAACTGACCGTTACCTATCCTTGTAATTTTTTTTGTTGTGATATGTATTTCCTGTTCAGTTCTTGTCTTTATTTTCTAATACAACAAACATTTTTCACTTGAAGATTCCGACCTTTTATACAGTAGTAAAGCAATATACAAGATTCTGCATGGGAACTGGCTTATCTCAAAACAGATCGATCAAGAGCAGAGTTTTAATAACTCGAACCGCAATAATGAAACACAAAACTCAGCGGTTATAATCGAGAATTTAAACTATCCTAATACCCTACTAGCAGTGCACATCACGCACGTCTTCCCTTTGCGTAGGATGCTAAAACAAGTCTTTTAATATCCCCCGTTTCCGTCTTCTCTGTTTACAACTGAGACCACTAAAAAAAAAAACAATAACACTCCCACTGATCATCTTTTTGGCACACTTGAAGTGACAGGTTTAAGAACTCTCCGTGATCTAATCCTGGTTCCGGAATTAATTTCATAACAACCACTTAGCTTTATAACATTGGTTATATCCGACGGCGGCCTCTGTGAATAATGCTGCCATTCATTTCATGTTACAGAACATACGTCAGTACAGCCCAAAAGGTTATATAGTACTGTAAAGTTTATTTATGATTTCAAGGTTTCTGTCAGTCTTAAAGAAGATAAAGATAGCAAAGGTATAGCACGGGAAGAACTGTTCCAGGTAAGTAAAATAAAGTAGTACTAAAATGTAGTAGACAAATAACAAACACGCAAAACAATAACTGTATTTTAATAAGTAAACGAAACAATTAAACAATATTTGCCACCCACAAACTAGCTAAATGAGCTAGATATAAATTTTGAGTTATTATGTCAGATATCAACCAGCCCTCTTCAGATGAATGACCCCGAATGAAGTGATGTTAATCTCGATTTGTTTCGTCCTGTTTGTAGTCGTTTTTACAATCAATCAAATCGAAAGATATAAAATGTTTTTAAATGATCTATTCTCGTCATATTATTTCCGTTTTTCACGTAAACCGATCGCGACAACGTGCAATTGCATATTAAACGCACCTGATTTATCATTCAGCTCAGCCGAGACCGTCTCATGGCATTTTCTTGTTAATATGACATACATTTTAAGTGACGGACCATTTCATTTCCGTGAGGAGGAGATCATCGCAGTGCATGGATGCAGTACGTTGGTGTGGATAATGAACCGACCATCGTAAACTTGCCAATAGCGTCCTTTAATTACAGTTACGACTAGCCATACGTTATCTTTCAAAAGCCTTAGCTCAGTAGCTCTTTTTTTGCCCCAGGCTAGTAATGTGACTGATCCGGTCTGAACCGAAAATGCGAATACAGGTGATATCTATCATTCTTTCATTTTACAAGGCTATTGATAAGATTCTTTTAAGCACAATTTTCAATTGTATAATAGATTTTAATTCTTAAAAGATAAAAAAGCGCAATATAAGAAATAAATATTTTTATTCGCAAATCGCAAAGACCTCTTTCGCGCTGCTTTGAGTATATTTAACAGGAGCTCATATAAATCAATAGTTGGGTTCATACCGGCTGATGTATCGTGTTTTCATGGTTATGGCCATGGAGCTTTAAGCTTGCTTTATTGTCTCCGAAGAAAAATAAATCGACAAAAGCTAAAAATGCACAATATACAGAATTTACACAATGAACTGAATACTACGCGCTCTGTGATTGGTCGTTGCCTATGATCTATCAGATCATATGTTTTGTCCAACATGGCGCACAGTTTTGAAAATGTTTGCGAGATTATTCTGGATTGAGCAAGTGAAACTGCCTCGCAAATGTTTAGCAGTAGCTGTTTACGAGCAAGAAAAAGAAGAAACCAAAACGAAATTTGAAAAATACCTAAACTGGAACAAATCTTCGAACAGTCGAGCGCTACGAGGCAAGTTCGTAATTTTACACTTTTTACTTTTCTGATTATTTTATAAAACAAATAGATTCCATTTGGACGTGTGTCTGTTCAGTTCTAGATCACAGAAGACATCAAAATGTGGTAAGAACATTAGTGACACACTCACTTTTTTGTACAGTCAGCCTTGCCTGATCCCGACTTGATGTACATGTTAGGCGCCAAATGCCACCAAAATAATATACAACTTTATTGGATAAAAGGATTATATAGAAAACGTAGTTTGCAGGATTGCAAGGATGGAAGTGGACTACGTACGGTTCATCAATTTTGATTTCGTGGAAGGCGGTAAAAAAAAATCAAAATTCTCATTCTTGTGGAATTTAAACTCTTTAAGCCGTTGTTTTTTTACCAGTTAATATGTCTTTAACTGAAAAACCCTTGCAGGGAGTTGCAATAAAGTATGTATGTATGTATGTATGTATGTATGTATGTATGTATGCATGTCTTTGCTTTCGTCACTTTAGACTGCTAGCAGTCCTCTCTGTATAGTCGAGCGGGAGAGTAAATACGCGATCAGCGATCCACGATCCGAGCGCAAGCGAGCGAAAGTAATTCGAACCAGTTTCCCCTCGGCTCGTCTGCTCGCTCCAGTCTCGCCGAGCTTGTTTTCTTGATGAGCTCGCCCGCTCGATTGACCACAGGTACATACACAAACGCCTGTCGGTCCACAGGCAGCCCAAGCTCAGTTTGTGATGATTCTTTGATATTACGCAACGAACGATTTATAGACTTTGTATGGGAAATTCACTTTTGATCTTATATATCCTTAAATAAAGCTATTAATGTAGAAATAAACTTTACATAACTCAATATTGGGTTTTCATTGTGTCTTTCATTTGGGCGCAAACTGTGTCCATTTTAGAGGGTTTTGCGGCTAACGAGTTTTTGCGATGTCGTTGGTTGTCACTGGTTGTGGTTGCAGTGGTTGTCGTTTCCACTGAAACGACAACGAACGACATCGCAAAAACTCGTAAGCCACGAGTTGTTACAACCAACTTCTATCAACGTCAGTTTTCGCTGAAGTTTTCGCGGGGGGGGGGGGGGGGGGGGGGGGTGGGGGGGGTGGGGTTAGAAACAACGGTCTCTGTGGTGGATAAAGACGTATGTTTGTTATCAAAACAACAATTTACTTGGCCTAAAATCCAGGGAGATTCCAGATTTGATGTGACGTGAAGGTGCAAATGATTTTTTTGAGGAGTGTAGAAAATGCGGAGTGTGGAAAATGGGGAGTGTAGAAAATGAAAAACAAAATGTAAAAAAATAATAATAAAAAGCTTGTATGTGTGTAAAACGATAAGCGATATATTCTTTGAAAGTTTATTTAACGCAATTTAATTTAATTTGACATAACACCCTTTATAACCCCTTCCTTCCATTGATCTCTAACAGTCAATAAACAATCAGTCCATGTTTTCATAGACACTTTAGATGGAAATTTAGATGGAAATTTAGATGGAGATTTAGATCCAGTTGAAGTATGCTGCTTTTTGGCATCGATTACATCGACCGTTAATTCATAATAATGATGCGCGCGTTGATTTATGTTATTTACCTATTCGTTACTGTTCTTTCGTAAATGTACGATTTAGCAATGAAAATGCAATGATGCATTGCTTTTTAAAAAAGAACAAGTACTGATTGTTATAACAATGCTGCGCGTGTTGAATTCTTTTATTTACTCATTCGTTAAAGTAATGTATTATCTAGCAATGAAAAGACTGTGATGCTTTTTTATAGGAACAAGAGGCTCCAAGCAGCCTATACTCATGCGCATGCGTAAGAAAGTTTTACGATATATTTTAAACATGATAAGAAGATGTCCGATATGGAGAAGAGTTACTCCTTTCATTCAGTCATTGTTCCTGTAAAACCACGTTGTTTACTATTGAATGTTTTGTAAATGAAGACTGTACCACAATGAAGCCAGTGATTCGTCTAACTCTTATATTTTCCTAACGTGAACATAAGTAATGTAACTAGGGTTGTAGGAGACGCTGTCGTGACACTTCAGTAACGCTGTTAGAGTAGCCGGAAGTCACTAAACAGGAAGTGTAAATGGCAAAGCTATTAACCGGAAGTACACAATATCGTTAATAAAGAGAGTTTTCACTCACGTGACCTTCAGTCCCGTGGGACTCAAATGACAAAGGCCATGGCAACCATGTTGGTGTTCCTTACAAAAGAAGTTAATTAAAATTCTTTTGTACGGGAACACCAATATGGCGGCTATGACGTCAAGTGAAAACGCTCTATAGTTTATTAAATTAAATTGCGTTAAATCAACTTTCAAAGAATAAATCGCTTCTTATTACAAGCGTTTTACACACATACAAGCTTTTTATTTTTGCGTTTACCACACTCCTCATTTTCTACACTCCTCAATTTCCACTCTCCGCATTTTCTGCACTCCTCATTTTCTACACTCCTCGTTTTCCACACTCCTCATTTTCCACACTCCTCATTTTCCACACTCCTCATTTTCTACACTTCTCATTTTCTACACTTCTCATTTTCTGACACTCCTCATTGTCCACACTCCTCATTGTCCACACTCCTCATTTTCCACACTCCTCATTTTCCACACTCCTCATTTTCCACACTCCTCATTTTCCACACTCCTCATTTTCTACACTTCTCATTTTCTACACTCCTCATTTTCTGACACTCCTCATTTTCTACACTCCTCATTTTATACACTCCTCATTTTCCACACTCTTCATTTTCCACACTCCTCATTTTCCACACTCCTCATTTCCCACACTCCTCGTTTTCCACATTCGTCATTTTCCACACTCGTCATTTTCCACACTCGTCATTAGTCTACACCCCTCCTTTTCCACCCTCCGCATTTTCTGCACTGCTTATTTTCTACCACATTCCGCACTCCTCGTTTTCCACCTAACCACTAATTACTAACTTCTATTCTAAAATGCACTTTCTTAAACAAATGTAATTTTTTTTTTTAAATTTTGCTTTTCGGAAATGTTAGATTAAACTCTAAACTTGATTTTGGTTGAAGTATTTGTCCCTCGAAGGTTGAGTCTCGGAAATGAGCACTACACTATGACAAGACACAACGCGATACAAAAATGATGTTTTTTTTTGCGACGTTTTAACTGGGGGGATCCAATGACGCTTTAGGAATTTTAGTCAGTTAAGAATTTTAATAACACTATCATACAACACAATAGAGACATTTTATATGTACAAAGTGGTTCCGACTATGCGGTTTCGGGTAAAATAAATACCACAAAAATACCAAAAACAAGCTCGCACTAAACTTTTAAGTTACCACCACTCTTCATTGTTACGCAAATTAACTATCATCTAAGATCATTTGCGATTCACTTCAGGGATGTTGCCATTCAACCTGCTACCCACACTTCAACTCCCGCACCCCCCACCCCCGGATATCAATAAATACGCCAGACCGAACACAGGCAGCCCAAGCTCAGTACGTGATGGTTCTTTGATATTACGCAACGAACGATTTATAGACTCAGTATGGGAAATTCACTTTAGTCTTATATATGCTAAAATAAAGCTCTTAATGTAGAAATAAACTTTACTTAACTCAATATTGGGTTTTCATTGTGTCTTTTATGCAATTTGGGCGCAAACTGTGTCCATTTTTAGACGGTTTTGTGGCTTACGCCGTCCGGGTCTCCAAATTTGGACCTCGTTTTAGAAAGAATTTGCACTCAAAATGATACCCCGTTCTAGAAATAGGTCAATTTTTAATACCCCGTTCTAGAAAAAATGGCTGCTGATAATCTGAAGCTTTCGTGCGTTCGAAATATTTTACCCCGTTCTAGGAAACGTCTCTAAAATGGATACCCCGTTCTAGATCAGGAGTCCCAAAATCACGACCCCATTGGGCGGCACATACCCGTATAGGTATTTTGGGGGAGTACCCCCCCCCCCCTCACCCCCGGGGTTGGTTGTCGTTTCAGTGGAAACTACTGCGACGACAACCAGTGACAACCAACGACATCGCAAAAACTCGTAAGCCACAAAACCGTCTAAAATGGACACAGTTTCCGCCCAAATTGCATAAAAGACACAATGAAAACCCAATATTGAGTTAAGTAAAGTTTATTTCTACATTAATAGTTTTATTTTAGCTCCCGTACAAAGTCTGTAAATCGTTCGTTGCGTAATATCAAACTGACCATCACAAGCTGAGCTTGGGCTGCCTGTGGACCGACAGGCGTTTATGTATGTGCCTGCCGATTCTTCATGACCTTTGCATGTGGGTGTTGTTCATATTTAAGAATTTCACGGAAGATAAAGTAAGTGAAGTGAATTAGTACTAATGATCAGTTTGAATTAATTGGTAAGCACATAAATAGGGAAACATTCCTGTTTCCTGTCTTAATCCGCTATGGTCGGACACTGTCGAGGAATGAATTCAGATTGCGTCGACAGCGCGTAGCAAGCATGAGGCGAACTAGCCAAGCGGTGGATCTCTCTTGTAAGAAGCTATGCATAAAAAGAAATGAAAGAAGTGTTTATTTTTTTCTGATATTACCTCGGTAAGAACTTCCGTATGGCTACGGCCCTGGTCGATGTTCATGGCATCTCGCTCTCTTATTTATAGAATCTATTTCGACCAAATGGTTTAAAATATGTCTAAGCGAGCTACCAATCGTCTATTATTCCGCACGCTCTTTGCTTTTCTCGCATATACAAACCGCTACCTTGTTGCGCTATGCATTTATCTGAACCGTGGAACTGCGCTTAAAATTTATAAAAAGAATACAACAACACCAGTAAAGCATCCAGGCTCGCTGATTTATGAATTATCGGATGGCTCAAAGCAGTCAAAATCTTAGTTTCACCTTCTTGTTAACATCCTTTGAGATGTTAAGTACTGTAAGGAATATTTATTTTTTTTAAGGGGAATTGAAGATCGGGCAATATGTCGGGGTAAAACTCACCTCTCTGGAACTGCCAGAAAATTTTGTCCGAAGTTGCAGGCATTTGTAAAGAGGTTCGACTTTGTTAATCAGAAGATTACATTACACGAGTCCTTTTCTGACTCGTTTCTTGGTAGTCGAGCGGGACCCTCACCTGTACTTTGCTTTCACTTAAAGGGGCTCCAAGCAGTCTACTCCAATATAGCTCAATATAGAGCAATATAAAGCAATATTGAAGAACGATGTAGATGTCCGCGAAGAATACAATACAGGGAATAGTGTATTTGTCAATGGAATTTAAAGTGAGGGGAAAGGAATTCTCATCGTAAATTGTGAAGAGAAGCCCCTCGGGGGGGGGGGGGGGGGGGGAGGGGGGGGGGGTACTCGACCAATATTTGGGTATAGGGGTGCCGCTGAGGGTCTGAGACCCTGATCCTGTTTAGGATAAAAGTAAACGAAAATACCTACCCTGTGTAGGACAACACCCTCTAATTTAGGACTCTGTCTAGGATACGGCTCGAGCGTGGTTATTGATCTGAGCTTTAAAAAAATGGTAGACTGATCCTTTGTGAAGAAAACGACTTCGCCTTCGCATGAATATACTAATCACGACAAGGTAAGTCGTCACAAGCGAACCATACCCTGTTTAGGGCACTCAGACCCTGTTTAGGACAGACTTACGTTAAATTATATACCCTGTTCAGGACAAAAATGCCAAAAACCATACCCTGTCCAGCGGCACGTCCCCGTATAGGTCATATAAGGGAGTACCCCCCCCCCCCCCACCTCCGGGAGAGAAGCTCTGCATGAATTCAAAGGTATACGGGCTCTCGCACAATGGTTTGTGAAACTTCATGAGTTATATAACGAGCATTTCGCTCCGGATGTTTTCATCAAAGCTGTGCTCATATTATTGCCAAACATCTTCAATAATGCAACACATTTCCTTTCAACCGAAAAAAAAGAACGCCGAACCACATCCATTTTTAGCGATTCTTCAAAGATACGAGTGAGGGAGTAATTTTTACAAGTTGCAATCCATTTCTATCCTGGCCATCTACTGTTAGAAACACACATCGATAGTTTTCGTGCACTTATATAGCAATTGCTAACAAAACTAGTCCATTAATTTTAGATAATTACCTTTCATACAAATATGTCTTTCGGCTTTTCAAATAATTTTTACCTCCTGCTTAAGTGCTTAAAGAAAACTTCAGCAAGTATTTCGCATTTTGTAGTCAGTCGATGGTGTCGATTGCATCGAATCACACAAAGTGAAGACATTATGATATTGAACAACCCAAATTGGCAACAAGAAGGCATTGTTACCAATTTAGCTAATTAGGGGGCAGTACGCAGCTCTTACGGTCTTCTCTGATTGCAATTTAGGGTGTTGAAGTCTTAACATAACACTGATTAGCAAAATTCAACTAGGTTTATGTATCGAGCCGTCTCTTATTTCTTTTGTAAAGGACATAATTAAGAGCATAAACTTCGTGATCTTTAACTTTGTGCGGAAAAGTAAGCTCTTTGATTACAACACAGAGAATTGATCCTCAAAGGTATTTAATGTTACTTATAGCTTATGGAAGATTTTCTTGTCCTGTTATCTAAAGATGCAGGGGCACCCTACGAGGAATGTTTAGGAAAACGCTTACAATGGCGTTGTACTGTTTTCCCATATCATTTTAGTGCATTTGAAGAAAACTGTATGAGAACTATAACAATATTACAGTTGGAGCTTTTCCGTTCCGTCAGCTAAATATTTCAGCGGCTTAAAATTTTAGGGAAAGGAACTGTATCCCACCAAACATTGGTCAGCTAAATTTTCGAGGCTAAAACGTTCGCCATATTCGATGAGTCACGCACAAAGAAAAGCCATCGCGTAAAAGAATTCAAAATAAGCAGGAACTTTGAAAGCCATTAAAAACGGATTTCCTTCTGGTAACACTTTCTCGTATCGAACCGGATACCGTTTGGAATATTGTTTAAACAGTTGCCATGTGTCCTTAAGGGGCTTATTTAGTGCTTCATAGGATTTCTCATCTCGTAGGAAATTATTTAAGTCCGCGCCTGCGCAGGCAATGCATTTGAATGAACTCTCTGTCCTCTACTTCTAAACCGTTGATGCCATGATTCCAATTTAAAAGTTGGAGTTATTCGAAAAAAGAAAAAAATCTACCATCGTCAGATTTTCTTCCTTCTTTTTCTCGGGAATTATTAATGTTAATCAAATTGACAAACTGCCTCAGACGATGATCCTTCGACTGCTCAATTTAAAGTTCAGATTCTAAGTAGGGAAGAGTGGAAAAATGTCTATTAGTACTTCTCCAGGTCCTATGCCATTAGACACCAAACACGAGCTATTCGTTATTAGACCTTAAACCGTATTCGCTGCACTAACATAAACTTATGTAAAATGAAATTGGTTCCCACGTTTTGTGCAGATCACGCACGTATACCCGTGAAAGAATTTTGGCCAAAGTTCTGATGGTCAAGCTTGATGAGATTATCCGCATCGTTTTCGTTATCCTAGAAATAATCCAGAAAATTATAATTGTTAAATCACATAATTGCTCCCAGAAAACATAATATTTGTCACAGCAAAAATAAGAAGCCATATTTATCCTGGAGGCCAAAACAACAGAAACTCGAAAACTTGAACTAATCATTGCAAAAATGAACGAAAGAGGATCCTTTTAAAAAGGCAAAATATGCTGTAAGTTTTATTCCATACAACTAAGTTAGGAGGTATATATGCATTGTCACATTTTAGAAGGATAATCTAGATAGTGTCTTGTGTAATAGAGATTAGTGTGAAAAAAAAAGAAAGGTTGAGGGAAAAACAACAAACAAACACCGTATGCTGCAATTATCACTAGACATAATTGTAATTTGGCCCTTTACCAAGTACCAAGTTATCGATTGAGTAATCAATGAATTGCTTAAGATCCGCGTAGTATTAATTTCCGGATCAAACAACAGTAAGTAACTTCAGAAACATGTTCTACATTCCAAACAAAATTATATTTCCGATTGTTCAGGCCACGGGTGACATGCGACATATGCGTTGGACGGTTAAGAGTGATGCAGCAACCGCAACTCTCTTAAAATCGTATTAGCGCGTGATTCTAATTTCTTGCGTAAAATCAAACCCATAACTAATAAAACGTAACTATGATTTTTTTTTCGTGATCTGTGGCATTTCGGACTTAGCATTTCGCAAGCGCTATTTTTACTGAAAGTCGAGACCAGGGTCGAGACAGACTAAGGACACTAAGCCGCTAATTAGAATCCCGCCGATTGCCTCCCATCACCGTAATCATCGTAATGAGATTTACAGAATAACAAGTGCACTCGTATTTTCCACGGGAGGCCTTCAAAAGCCTAAAACCTGCAATTACTGGTGTCTACGAATACAGCCGGCTATCTTACACAAAAAAGTGCTTCAACGTTTTGTCGGAAATTGTAGGTCATGACATCAAACGAATATACAAAAGCCCATAAACAATTTTAATCCTTGCTTAAACGCTTAAATATAACATTAAATTCCGCTTCAATGATGACATGTACGTGTTGTTTTGACTAATCAATTAATCAATTGGTAAAATTTGATAGCGTACGTGCATTCTAAAATCGTGGACCCCTGCCGTTGTTTTGCCATTCAAAAGAAAAACACGATCATCGCGAGCTCTAATGTTTTCTATTCTTGGTTTTTATCAATAGATCGAAATAATTTGTTCTTCCATTAACCAAAAATCCAAATTCACATGAAAGCGTTAAAAACAGGTAAAAAGAAACATTTTTTTAATCCAGCTTTTATTAGTAGTTTTTTCGGTCGTGGACCTCGGCAGGAAAGGTAACAAAATGGAAACACGGCCATATATTTCCGATTTTTATTGACAAAATTATTAAGATTGACCACGCTATAGTTTTGTGTACCGTGTTACTTTAATCCTCTTCGTGATCAAACACACAAGGCCGGTGTGCTCTCATGGAAATCCGGCCACCGCTCTGAGCTGATGGCTGATAAGTACGTCAACGCAAGCCCTTATGCACATTTCTACCTTAAATTTTCGTTGCTGTTCTTCATCAAATGTCATCGTTCTCTCACAAATAAGTCCGCCTCTCTGATCACTCGATGGATATGTAACACGCCCGGCGGTATCAATCAATGAAAATCAATAATCAATATAATCAATATAATCAATAATAATCAATAATAATCGATTGATTGATATTGGAAATCAATAGAAATCGAAGCCTCAAATTTGAGTGAGTTTCGATTTTCATTGATTATTGTCGATTACAGTTGATTGATATTGATTATCATTGATTAATATTGATTTTCATTGACTAGTCAAATCTCGGTTTTCTTTTCAATAAAACGCATCATATGAATTGACAAATGATTTTAAAAAGTTTATTTGTTCTCATATATATTATAACTAAACGTATCCTTTAGTTTTAGCATCCTTGAGATTGCTTTCTACTAAGAACATACTAATTTGCTAAAACGAGTGATGGTCTTAGCAGCAGAATGCTTCCTACGTTCTCCTCTCCTCTTGGATGCCAAAAACGTTTCTCCAACATTCACATCAAAAGGACATTCGTGGTAGCCTGAATATGGATAGTTCCACGAGATCTTGGTTCGACATTATGGACGTTTTTATCCAACTCAAGTGCGTGTGCAATCGGATTACCACAGCGTGCAAAATTCCGTCGGGTATATGACGCGGGACGTAAGCATACGTCGTAAAAGCTCAGGTTTTACTGTTGCATAACCAGTTATTGATTATCTATAAAAATCAATAATAATCAATAATATCAAAATAAGGACATCATCAACATTCACATCAAAAGGACATTCGTGGTAGCCTGAATATGATTGATTTTCATTGATTGATACCGCCGGGAACACGGTAGTCCTTGTTCAAATCCTTGGCCACGCTATGTGTTAAAAGTATTAAATGATCCGCATAAGAAGGATAGCGCTGAACGGCTATATATGCACGATGGAATGTCAACTTTTTTCATTGTTACAACTAGTGATCTCATTGAACTAGACTCAAAAACTGCTCAAAAGTTAAGGTTCAAGGTGCTTTTGTCTAATTTTTTTTAAGGTTTCAAGTAATTTGAGACCCAATCGCACAACATGCAAGTGAGTTTTAAAATATATTGTATTTGGGGAACTTCATCAAAGAAGCAAAATTATTAGATCTAAAATTTATTTGACGCAATTAGATTTTCTTTATTTTTATAATGAAATATAATTATGAACCATCAGCTCCTCCTCTATTCTTGAAACCAAAGATATTCTATGTGGGAAAGAGCCAAAGCCGAAGACTGACAGTGAAGTTTACCATGTGGAGCATTACTTAGGGGCCGATTACATGGCGAATTTCAGCCCGGGCTGAGATTTCAGCCCGGTCAACCGGGCTGAAATTTCGTTGTGATTACATGACAAATTTCAGCCCGGGCTGAGATTTCAGCCCGGGCGCCAAGTTTGAAATTACGCGGGAAGATTGATAACGATAAACAAAATGGCGTCGAAGATTCGACTGCGCGTGCCCAAATTCACTTTTCAGCCCGGGCTGAAATTCTGATGCGATTACATGGCGAATTTCAGCCCGTTTGGCCGGGCTGAAAATTCCAGCCCGGTTTCTGAAACCGGGCTGGAATTTTCAGCCCGGGCTGAAACTCGGCCCGGGCTGAAACTTTGTTCATGTAATCGCTAACTTCATTTTAAGAGGATTTATTTCGGAAGCCGGGCTGAAATCTCAGCCCGGACAACCGGGCTGAAATCTCAGCCCGGGCTGAAATTCGCCATGTAATCGGCCCCTTAGAAACAAATAAACTGCAAAGGACCGCAAACGATAATGCTGCTAACTAGGATCTGCGAGAGACCTAATCAGCCAAAATGATAAACACAAGATAATTTGCAAGGCTGATCTGACTACGTAAAAAGGTAAACTTTGCAAGACACCAATACGACAGAAACCGATAAAGCTGTCCTCGGCTGCAACCCTACTTTATCGGTTTCTGAGTATTGGTGTCTTGCAAAGTTTACCTTTTTACGTAGTCAGATCAGCCTTGCAGTTTATCTACCGCTTATATTAGGCTACTAAAAGGTCAAATGACTACCTCCGTTACCGTTTAGGGTATACGAGCCGAATAAATATTTCTGACGAGCACCCCCGTCATAGCACCCCCGTCATTTAATATAATTTTTATTAAGAGTCCCCCCCCCCCCCCCCCCCCCCGGGTTAGCATTTCACCCGTTGGGTCTCTTAACAATGTTTAGTTTACTTTGAATGTTTACTCATACAATGATTTATAGTGTCCCCAATTAGCACTGCACTGCTAAATACTTTGAATCTTAAATATAGTTTATTGCGCATGAAGTGAAATTTAGGGTTTTATGTTGTTTTTATCACCTTTATTTCATTTTCAGTCGTTTTTCTTTTTTGCGCGAAGAGGATCCACTATTTTTAGCGGTTTGAAAACTCCCGCCGGGGCCTGAAATTTGCGACATTTTGAGCGCGGCCAAAATTAAAAGGTACAAACAATGGATTTGTGACGTCATTCGTGTGTTCGATCACAACAAAACCTGGCGGAGAAGGGAACGAACCTGGGGCTAAAATACGAGTCGCTTTCAAACATATCCAATCGAAAGAACCTTTTACAAGTTGCGAAAACTCCACTGTAAGACAAGTGACGCGCTCAGTTATTTACACACTAATGACGTCACTAGAACCCAGGTCCTTGTCTAGTACAAACAAAGTAAGCAAATAAACTCTTGTTCTTAGGCCATCGTAACTTGATAAGAAATAAAACACAAACAGCGGTGATAAACATGGTAAACTAAGGCATTTTTATAATAAACTTGACGTTTCGTATGCTAAGCGACGTTGCAGTGTTTGAAATCCAGACCCCTAATTTTGAACTATATAAACAGTTTTCAAACACTGCAACGGTTACTTTTGAAAATGTATGTCGCTTAGCATACGAAACGTCAAGTTTATTATAAAATTGCGTTGGTTTACCATGTTTATCACCGCTGTTTGTGTTTTATTTCTTATAAAGTAAGCAAAGCTGATACTACGTAGAACATTTAACGCGACAACGACACGATAGAGCCCAAACTGAAAGCCAAAATGCAAGCGTGGACAGCTGTTTCGTCCTGATTGAGTCTCGTCAGCACGATGTAGCAGCAAAAAGATAGAGAAATCAAAGCGAACGCCAATTTTCTACCAAATTGCACGTGGTGATGACCACCCTGTCTAATATGCACAACTTGCGTCGCTTGTTAAAATATGTTCCCGCCACTTCAAGTGACTTATTTATCCAACAAAATTTTTAAAACACCTATTTTCAGATTATCGAAAAAAAATGGTAGTGAAATTTCACTTCATGTACACTTTAATTATATATTTAATATGAATTTTGCAAACTTCCTCAATAAGTATATTTGTTTTTGTTCACAGTTTTTTTAAAGTAAGCCATGCGGTCTATTAACCGTCCATATCAATAATCTTATGGTGGCATTACAAACAATACCAATATCGAAAACAACTGATTTTTATTATCACCAAATGTTTAAATCTAAGAAAATTTAAAAAATTTAAAGATAAGAATGAGATCAAATTTTTAGCCGACTTCTCATCGTATCCAGAGAAGAGCAATTAAACAAATTAATGCTATAAAACATTCTCGATATGAAATAGAGAATTTGAAAAAAAAATACACATTTTACGAGAGTTTTTAAGTGAATATAATTTACTCCGATCTTTTCCACAGGGTGTTGTGTGACCTGATCACTGTTTACGTCGCAACCTGGTCTTTCTAAAGCACTTTCTGGAAGTTCAGTAAAGCAAAGCGATTCTTTCCACGGTTTACTAAAAAGTGGTTTAATAAGAAAAAGAAAACATAGTCGTTGAGAGTGTAGCCGAACTGACCTGCTCGTCGCTCTGATTCATTCAATAACTAAAGGAAGATTTCAACGATGGATTCCAAACATGTCTTTACTGTCTTAGCCTTGTGGCTAATTCTTAGCTGCGTTCTGTTTGAACACGCTGAAGGATGGGTTCGGGCGGGAAGAAGGAGACGAAGAAGACGAAGAATAAGCCCGTCATTACCAGATCACAACGAAAAGTCTGTGACGGATTTAAACGAAGAACATGATGTGGTGATTGACTCCTGGGTATGTACTATTTTTCGTTTTAAAACCTAGAAAATGTGTTTATACTTGAGAAGTTCTGCCTTTTTGTTATTGCGGCGTGAGTTAAAATGCTAACAATAATAGAAATCGTATATTAACCCTTTCACTCCCAGAGTCAATTATGGAGACATGTGGTGTAGTTCTAACTTTTGAGTCTGTGGACAAAATCCTATGGTGTGACCATTCAAATGAAACCTCTTCAGCAGTACTTTTGCATGGTACCATTTGTACTAACTTTTGAGTCTGTTGATGGAATCCTATGGTGTGACCATATTTTCAATATGTTACAAAATGTAACTTTTTATTTTTCTTGAATTTTGGTTTTTGGCACTCTTGGGAGGTAAAGGGATAAACACGAGCTAGAAAAAGAAATTGACTCGTTTAAGAACCCAGCCGTCCTCCTACATAATCTCTTTTTATCAGGGAGTACAATACAATACAATAAGTTTATTAGTATATCCCGAAAGAGATTTTCAATACTAATTTACAATCAAGTAGAAAAAGGAAAGAAAAAAAACCCCAGCTAGTTAGAAGAATAATGTCTCTGTGGAAAGTCAAAATCCAGTTGGATAACACCCAATGCTGTGTTACGTGAGATTAGTGCAAACTCTAACAAAACACTATACTAAGGTTATTATGACGTCATTTTTACAAGTAAAAAAACTCCGGAAAACTGAAAAGTCACTTGAACAGTGGACAAGAATCACGAAAAAGCAATTTGTTCATCTCACTGAGAAAATAAACGCATCAGTGGTATATCAGCGGATGTATGTTTTATTTTGGGCCTAGCTTTATTATTTATAGCCTATAGTAACGTCTACTAATTACAATTTGCCTTGACGTTTTTGTTTAATTCTTTATTTATCTATTTTGTTAGACTGCAAAGGACGAAGAAGCCGACAATTACAGCGGCACGCCGCGAACGTCCAAGTTACGTCCTAGATGAACTGACCCAGGCAAAACTATCTTTCAAAATATATATTTTTTTGGTATATTTTTTTCATTTTTATAGTTTTGCAGAGAGTTTCTGAAACCCTAAAGTCCCGTTTACACGGGCAATTTTTTGTGCAATTTTTGTCGCACCTGTGGAGGCAATTTTTGTCGCGCGCAAGTTGCATCTTCAAATCGCATGTGTAAACGGGCGGCGATTTCAATGCAATTTGGGCGCGATTTGTCGCGCGATGTCGCATAGGTTTCGAACTGATGCAACTTGACGGCGATTTTTTGGGAAATTACAGCAAATCAAAGCAAATGTCGCACCCGAATCGCACAGGAAATCGCCGCTAGTTTAGTTTACACTTGCGACAAAAGTTGCATTGGACAGCGCGACAAAACTCGCATCAAAAATCGCATGTGTAAACGGGCCTTTACAGGTTTTTCTTGGAATAGTCCCTGAAACAAGTCATTATATATACTATTAATAGAAATATTCACATATATAGAAGTTCACTATCTTACATTATTTAAAATATAGAGAAGAAGTACAAAAGAAGGAAAAGAAATATTTAAACATGCAGTTTAAATGGCAAAATAATATGGCTTATTACTTTTGGACAGACTATTTTAATTTTAAAGAGTCAAGGTTGGACGATTTGGATTAACTTGATGATTCTTTTTTCAAATCCCTTAACATGATACACAGAATGCAAGGGTTGGGTGGTGCTTTTTATTTTTAATTACCCAACAGCTCATCACAATTAAAATGGTCGGCTTCTAAATTCAGACAGTGCTTTAACATTAACTTAAAATTCAATAAATTTTCATACAACAATTTAGTCGAATCTCCAGACAGTGAGCATTGACCGTTTATGGAAGGGTGGCTTACGAAACAACACCAGGTTTCTTAACTTATGACAGCGCTTAAAACAATGAACATTTGTTTTATCCTGTTGGAGTTGTATGCATCGCGTTGTCCTATTTGATCCTTTAGTGATCGAAATAATGGTGAGTGGTCGCTCAGCAGAGGTTGGCAACAATTATAGCAGAATTCAAAACACCAGTGGTGGTGGTGGCTTTCAAGAGCTTTCAATTATAAAGATTTCACCAGAAAGGTGTTCGTATTTTCAAAAAGAAGTTCCTTAAAAGAAGTGGACCCTAATAGTGGTTCGACTCTGCTTTATCATTACATGTAAACACAACCAGCAACGAAAAGCATGAGTGGACTTGCTGTAACTGAGGAAATGGGAGCTTTCTGATGTCTGTAAATTGAAAAGAGCTCAAAATAAACATAAAAATAATTCGCCTTGTTTATTTGTTGTATGTATTAGTAATCGAATAAGTGCGAGTGTAAGTTAGGATATACTCTACAAGTCATATTTGAAAATGATATGAAAGTTGCACGGGCTTTTTGGACGAATGCAATTCGAAAAAAAATTCAAACATCACAGGTAGTGTAAATATGTTCTTGCTCAGCAAATCATTTGATTAACCACTGTAAATTTCATTTAATCATTTTTCAAAGAAAAGCATGCCCATCTTAAATGCACACATATAAACTATTACAAGCCTTCTCTTAGCCGGGGAGAGGAAGTCTTCGGTGCTCTTTTGTTTGTCGGCACCCGTACTCTGCCTCATCCTTTGCTGACTGCAGAGAAAACCCGAAGAAACGTTATTTACAAATCAAGCAAAATTTAAGGATCCTTATATACAGCCGTTCTCATTAAGTCAACAGAAAACGAATGTACAAATCCTTAGCTAATGAAGCCATAGACAGTATTTTCCCCCTACACTTAATCAAGCACTTATCAACATGCATAAATGAAATAAAGGTTAAACCTCTTTTAATTTTTTCCACGAGACTAATAAAGAGAAAGGTACAAAAGACTGTTGACTAAATTCAGAAAAATGTCCGGGAGAGCAAGCTCACGGACGTCCACAAAAATCAGCATAGACAGACTGGAGTCACCGTATTTCTTTTAAAGACGCATCAGATTTATTACTACTTCGGGCACACCCGCACCGATTCAATGAGTTTTCTCCACTCCCCTTTGTCAGACATGATAACTCAGTTCCTGTCGTGCCAGTCCAATGTCCCTCTCGGCTGCCTAGGATAGATTATATGGGTCAGATTCTCGTTCTCCATCCTTTAATTTTGTAATTTCACTGTTTTTGGGCAAAGAGAAGACAAAGGAGTTCATTTTAAAAATATTAAAACAATCCAGCGAAGTTTTAGTCACGCGTTATGCGATGCTTTTAATCTACAAATTCAAGGACGATTTCACAGCGTGCTGTGCGTTGTGTAGTTTTCCTCAACGGAAACAGCACAGCCTGTCTCGCATAATTTACCTGTTGTCTTGATTGTCCAAATCGCGGAAAAATTACCAAAAAGGAAGCTGCAGATATACATATTACAATCTTATCGATTAGATATGTGTTATTTCAACAGGCAAACGATACGTACTTGGCCATGATGAGATCCCTCAGGAACATGCCGTTCTTTCGTGGTTTAAAAAATGTCATGCCCACCCCTGTGAAATTGTATTTTGACCCTCATACCCAGTGCCCGCTGAGATCAAAAGTGGCGTTTTGACCGGATCAGGCAGAAATGGCGCTGGTTTTTGAATTGTTATTCGATGTTGTCGACCGTATACTACTGCAAAGGCCCAAGGTATGCTTAATTGGATCACAGAGAGGGGTTCTGAATACTTCACTTTGTGAGCTCGGCGAGGAAAAATGTAAGTGCACGCGTCCACGTTCCACATCAGAGTCCGAGCTATTTTCGCTGATGTGGTTCGATGGCTAAAGTTCAAGTCAGACAGTCTGGTTTTTGCGCAGTATAAAATTACTCAAATTGAGAAAAAAAAACATAAAATGAAAAAACCACAACACCAGGTAACGTAGGGACGTTTCAGTTTTATTTAGCGTCTTACCCTATTAACTTGTCTATTTTTGCGTCGACGAAGGAGACGCTTCCTAATCTTGTCGGCTAGGCGGAACGAATCGAGAAAAGTGTCGGTACCAAATCTGCGCCATCTTGAAACGTCACAATAGTATTCAGCATTCCCAACGCGTGGAAATCAGGCATCATCCTGGGGAGCTGGGGTTCCGAAATGTCACATGTGAATAATCTATTTGTCTTGATTTAGTTTAGGATATTTTCCCGATTTTGGAATCGTACAGCTCAATATTTCAATGCCTACTAAAAGTACGCAGTGGAAAAATTGGACGAAGTTCTTCTCCGGACCAAGTAAGTTGTTGGGTCTGTTTGGAATCAAGCAAGAAGTTATCGGATTTTCCTCGCTACCGTTCTGGTATGTTTTGAATGTTCTATCTTGATTTGTGTGGTTCTCTGCCTGATTTGGAAAGCTTTCACCTAAATACCGACGTCGTTCTTCGCGATGTTCTACGGTACGGTGCAATTCGCTGTATGTCTTGTAGCAATAATTCACTGACCGGCCGCGCCAGGCGAACGCAGATTAACTTTACAGTGCTCGAAATTACGCCTGTATCGGGCGCATTTGCGACTAAAGATTTCGCAGTTTTGTGACTAAAATTTGTCTAGCAAATAAAGGAATTATATTCAACAGTCTTGTGTCTTACTTGCAACTGGTATTTGTAATGTTATCCGAAAAATCCTGCGAAATTCACGTTGAATGTTGCATGACTTAATCGTCGATTTCATGCTCCATTAACGCGGTGTCCAAGAAATTTATCACGGGAGCACTTTTTCAGGCTTTCTCAGAAATTTCTCATTTCCGGTTCCGGTATTAGTACATGTACTGAGGAGTATGATTTCAGAATCGGAGAAATAACCGAAATGAAATCAAGACAAAGATGCTATTTATATGTCGGAAAAATCTGAGACCTTTCGGAGTACACAGCACGGCAGGATTTTTCCCGATCCCACGGCGATAGCGTGAATTTGTTTGATGTCGGCCCGACGTTTTTGCCTGCGTGACATATCTCGCGACATAGCCCTTAACAGTAGCTGAATTAATTCATGAAACTGAGGTACTAGGTCAAGACGAGGTGCCACGGGATAAGGAGACGCACTATAATCTATGATTACTACTAGTTTTATTATAATTATCAGTCCGAATTCTCCATACAAACTCATATACTTGAACTTCCTGTGGAGAGGCTAACAAATATCAACGGTAAGATATCCACCTGTTACATGTAATATGACTGATCATGAATTGTCCTGGAGCTAAACATGTAGGGACGACTTTGAAGCTCAGATATAGGAGGGAATGTTCACGTTCTCCACAAAACCTATAATATGATCATTTGGCGTTAATATTTTGCGGGAAACGGCAAATAAATAAGATACTACGTGCAGAGACACTGTTTCCGCTCATTAAAACTATTGTATCGTTTAGTTTTCGCTGCCGTGGCCGTCGTGGTTGCTTTTACAAAAGATTTTAGAAAAGGGGATTGACAAATTTCTTTACGATGACTGTTTTAGATGCTTTTTGACTCCAGAATACGTCAAGTACGGGACTAAAACGTTGTTTTCCAATCCTGAAAGCGTAAAAGTACAAAGACATCGCATGAAACCAATATATCAAATGTTTAATTTAAACTTGCGTGCCATTTTGTTTGGTTGTAAAAGCATGTCAAACTATTGTTTAGCAACTATATTCTTAAATGTTATTCTAATACTAATTGCCATTTTTCACGGCACTTTTTGAAACAAAAAATTGTCATAGTAATTCGAAAAAAGCTTTAGCCATTTCTATTAACCAATCGTCTGTCAAACTGGTAGGGGGACTCTAAAACACCCTTCAATAATAATTGTAGAAATATTATCAATTCATGTAAAGGGCTTCCAGCCATTTGCATTATGTTGTCCAAAGGAATCAAAGCAGAATTGAAGGTACGTTCTTTATATTTCCATTGTGAATTATTACAGCCAGCCATTAGAAAAGTGATCAAAGTATTTGACATGGAATTATTTGTAAAAGAAGACGACTTATTTAAGAAGCCTTTTAGACGAAATCTTGGGAGCTTAGTGATGGCAAGTATTAGCCTCGAAACATAAAAAGTTTCTGGCTGTGTGTGAATGCCCTTAGCCTCGCATGCTTTTCCTTGCTGAATACAAAATAAACCCACTGTAAAGAAACGACAAATTTACGTAAGTGTACGTGCGTTTTAAGCACTACGACAGTAGATTTCGTTTGCTTGTTTTTAAAAATGTTACAGGCAAAACTTGCCGTACACGAGGACATTTAGCTGAGCTTCCTGTCCTTTGAGACCGGGGGCTCAGTTAAAAACTCGCATCTCCTCACAGACGGCAAGGAAAGTGGTGAGCTAATGGGTAAAATGTCCCCAATAGTAAACATAGAAATAGCGATGTTAATGGTAAACATCGCTTTATGGAAAAAATTTGGCTGCATGTTACGTTTAAACCTGAAATTGGGGATCCATTTGTACCGGCGAAATCCGTTTGTACCGAAACTGTTATATCAGGTTGAAGTCTCTGCATATCAAAAAAATTAATAACTTCCTTTGGGATTTATCAGTTACATTTTCATCGGGCGTTATTATAAGCATTGACTATTTTATTGATATTTTTTTCAAGCGCAAAACAAAGGTCACCTGTACATGTATGTAACATCCGTTTTTATTAGCCAGCATGCAGTCGATGCCAGTAAACATTCAGGATTTTGCCTCGCGTGAAAACAAATATCAAACATGATCAGGACCCACCATCTGGCTATGCGAAAACCGTACGAAAGGCTGTCTGCACACGTGAGAATGTTTCTGAACTCCTGGCCTCGAATAAGGCCGGAAAGGTGCCCGAGTTTAAAAGCACGGCAGGGTAGTGTGAAGTTAGGTAGATGTAGCCAAGCTAAATATATGAATAACATTAGATCAGGAGCCCATCAATGATTAGATAGAAAATTGGGAGGATTTTCCAAATTTTCAAAACCGCCTTCCGCCTTACTGCAGAATAATGCTCAAACTAAACTCCTTCGTTGAAAGAAACGAATTCATTGGTCATAACTTGCTTCTCATGCATCACATATTCATGATGGGAACCTGGACAACCATTCTGTTTGACAAAGATTGCGGCGAAAGTTTTGGTCCATTTTATGAATGATGGAAAAGCGTAAAAAGAATTAAAAGTGCGTGAAGACTGACTGACGAAGAAGGATAAAGGTGCGTTACTGCAGAATAATGCTCAAACTAAACTCCTTCGTTGAAAGAAACGAATTCATTGGTCATAACTTGCTTCTCATGCATCACATATTCATGATGGGAACCTGGACAACCATTCTGTTTGACAAAGATTGCGGCGAAAGTTTTGGTCCATTTTATGAATGATGGAAAAGCGTAAAAAGAATTAAAAGTGCGTGAAGACTGACTGACGAAAAAGGATAAAGGTGCGTAAAAAACCTAGATGCCTGCAGCTTTACAGAGAAGACGAACGAAATTTATAGGAAGGAAACTGATTTTTTATTGAGCAATGAGATATAAAATACAGTTTAACAAACCTCTATAAAACGAAGTCCTCGGTATAACGAACGATCAGATTCTTCAGCCCGGCAAAATAATATAACGATATAACGAAATCCTCGTTGTAACGAACACAATCCGGCAGCCCAAACGTAAAATCTACCCCGATATAACGAATAAATGTCAACGTGCGGCAAAAGATGAATGCAGGACAGACCAACAGTGTGTGCTATAGGACAAAGGTATAACCTGTACAGTTTTCCAGTGCCGTAGTTACCGGTTTACAGTGTACTGTATTTTCATACAGGCAAATGTTATTTGTTAAGATCCGGAAATACGTAACACCGTTACAAAACAATTATTAACTATACCGCGATATAACGAACATTTTGGTTGTTTTTCCGCAAATTCGTTACAACGAGGTTTTCGATATAACGAACCCTCGATATAACGAACCAATTTCCCCAGTCCCTTGGCACTTCGTTAAATTGAGGTTCCACTGTATATCACTTCCGCCTGACTCCATGCATATTTCTGCATATGGTAAGAGGTCAATGTTATCCATGTTTATTTATGTTTGTCATTTGCCGCGCTTCTTTTGTGTCTTTTGGACCTCCATGTATGCGCATCTTCATGTATATACACGCAATTTGTCTGTACCCCTGTACGTATGCTGTGCGTGAAGAAAGGAAGTTACCCCGGGGGGGGACGGGGGTGACGGGGGTGACGGGGGTGCTCGTCGGAAATTTTCGAAAAACACCCTAAAAGGTACCAGAATCTCGTTTGATAGGGGTGGCTCAAAATAATTTTTACCCCTAAGAGGTACCAATTCTCAAACAACACATGTCATATTCTGTCATATTTTTTCGGCTCATACCCCAAAAGGTACCGCGATAATTCTAATGGTGGTCATTTTAGATTTTAGTACCCTAAGCGGTACCAATCTACAAATTTTGACCCCTAAAAGGTACGACGAGAACCCCCGTCATTTTTATTTGGGAGTCCCCCCCCCCCCCCCCCCCCCCCCCGGGGGGGAAGTTACATACATTGCAGCACTTCACTTTCAATATGAAACCGCTATTGAAAAAGTGACAAGATAAATAAATAAATAAATAAATAAATACTTAATAAACACATTGATCGCCGAGGAAACTCACTATATACTGAACCGATTTTTACGCTATTAGGAAGACCTCGGCGATGGATTCCAAGCTTCTCTTTGCCATCATGATAACCATGTCGCTGATTCTTAGCTGCGTTCTGTTACAAGACGTCGACGATCCAACGCCTGGACTTTGGCCGTACAGACTTCGACGAAGACGGAGACGGCGTCCGTCCGATGTAAAGAAGAAACGTTATGGTACACTTAAATGCTTGGTATGTGCTAATTTGTGTTTTAAGACCATGAAAATGTGTACATGTTTATAACAAGGGAACTTTTGCTTTATAAATAGTAAAGGTTAATCATTATTTTAGCAAAGTTTCCAAGGGACCGTGAGGCTATAGACCTTACAAACAAGATCAAAGTTTTCAAGTAGCAATCCATTCTCATCCTGGCCATCTGCACCCTAAGACACTTATTTTTGCTCTTTGAATTTTAAGAGTGACGTTTTACTGTACTTTTACTGTAATTTCGATTGCATTTTTTTTGCAACATGTAAAAATTATTATTATAATTACAGCTTAATATAATTTGCTTTGACGTTCGAGTTTATTTTTAATTAGATTGCAGAAGAGGATCAAGCCGATACCCAGAGTACCCAGCCCCGGAGGTGCAAGTTGCTTCCTGGTTGAACTGCCTGACTTGAAATATTTCATTGAAAGCTTTATTTAAAAACATGTAGTTTAAATTGTAACAGTGGGTTCCAGCTCTGTACATCGAATATTTTAAAGATTAAGGGTGCTTATCATTTGTAAAACTGTCCGGTTTATATAGACGGTCAGTTCGTAAACAGTATGCACCTTTCTGCAGATCTGTTCCAACAAGTAAATAAAAATGATGCGTGCTATCTACAAATTGTCCGGTATGGACAGTTAGTTCGATAAAATAATGGCATACTATTTGCAAATTTCAGTGCACTGCATAAAATACTGCGATACACAGACGTTTTGAGACAAGAGACAAAACTGGTCGTTTTACCGGACTTGAACTGCATCGCATCGCCTAATTTGCTCCCGTATACAGAGAAATAATGGCGATTTGTCGCTCTGGGGAGAGGTTAAAAACAAAAGCAATAAATCAAACCACCAGCGCTGTTAGCCACGGTGGTTAACAAAAGATTCCCATTAAAATAGTTTGACTGAAACATTCTTGGTATTTTGGAAAGGAGGTCCCTTACAACCTGCTCACGCCATACAAACGACACGAATCGCGTCGTCTAAATCAACCTACAACTCGCTCACAACTGTTGCATGCAACACGAAAAAAAGTTGTAGGATCAATTTTGAAACATGTTTTAAAACCCTTCGACAATCATTACATAGCTACATACAATGTTACATGATGCGTGTTGTATACAATTTTCGCCTGACGCAAGCAGCGCGCGCTACAAAAAATCGCATGCCACAAAGTTGTGCCGTTAAATCGGCCTTTTACGATGCTTAGACTGTACTTTAACTGAAGCCCCGGTTATAAAATTAAAAAAAATACTGATAAACAAAGGAAGATGGTAAATGTATGGCGGCAGGGCACCCAACCAGGGCAAAGGATTTAGAAAATATACAGTGGACACATGATAGACGGCCCAAAAACGATAGTTATTGAGATGCTCTTGAGATCTTTATTGAGATGACGCTGAGAATGATTTAACACACAAAAAAACTTGCTTTCCAATGGCAGTGGATAGCTGATTGCTACTTAAATAATCCTCCCCAATGTGAGTTATGGCAGGGACATTTATCAGGAGTTCTAAGAGAAACAAAATGGATTAAAGAATAAGCATCTTGAAGTGTCATATTAGAATTTGCGTTGCAATGCCAGTGGACTGCTGATTGCCGCTTATAAATTAAATCCTTCCCAAAGTGAACCATGGCAAGGACATGTACTTCAGTTTTTTTAAGAGAAACAGGGATGTCTCATAGAGCAGACTTGGTAGTACAATGGTGCTCTGGTCTGGCCACTCGTTTTTATTTATTTGGAAGACACTTATGACGGAAATGGCTAATGCCAGACCCATGGAACGAGCCTTGTGTGGTTATTGACGGCGGAGTGTAGCTAACACTGACTTAAACCCAGTTGTTGAAGGTGTTAAACAAGCTTGTAATTCTTCTGAATCTTGGCTTTATACTCTAGTACCATTAAGTAACATAAAAACCAGACACTTGGAAAGCTGGGAAGCACTAACTTGGACTGGCAATCTGGTGTCAGAATCCAGTGAACCTAAATCCAATTGATCGGAAAACTGATCAGATCAGCCTTGCAGTTCATTGTTTTTGTTCATTCATTTTTTTTTTGGCTGGTTAGGTCTCTCGTAGATCCCACGTATCATTAGCAGCATTATCGTTTGCGGTCTTCTGCAGTTTACTTTTATTTCCATATATTTTGGGACCGTAGGTCTTTTTAGATCCGATATACTGTGCTCAAAAAGCATGGTTTTGCCCATGCGTTTAAATGTTCAGATCGGCTTTGTCGATCTACATTTCAATTTGCGAGACATCTTTGAAATACACTGTGGGCTCCTTGTTCCCCGTAACACGTGATGTGGCACGCGTGTTTCAAGTGACAAGTGAGTACATAGTACGGAACCTGATATTGTGAACGGGTCATTGTGCAATCTATTTGCGTTGGCTTTCTTGCTGGCGACACTTAGATCGTTACACCGTGCTGATGAGTTGCAATAACAACGAAACAATTGTCCACGGTTACGATCCTACTTTATCGGTTTCTATCGTGATGATGTCTCGCAAATTTTACTTTTTTTCTTTTTTACGTGGTCAGATCAGCCTTGCAGTTCATTGTTTTTGTTCCTTCCCTTTTAACCCTATATATTCAGCCTGGGCTTTTTTTGAGTTTCTGAGCCTGGGGAGGGGGGGGTGGGGGGAGGGCACATTGTGTCTCCCCCCCCCCCCCCCCCTCCACCCTCGTAACTTCATTAAGGCTATGACAATGAAACCTAGAGGGTACATAGTACGTCCAAAACTGTCTCCTTTGCGGTCCGCACAATAGAACGATGACGTCATATGGCGTAGTTATTAGGTAATTAGTTGTACGGCCGCCATCTTGGATCTTGGCTCCGCCATCTTGGATTTCTGAATATTTTAAAACCTCTTAATTAACTCAAAATTAATCAAAACCAATAAATAAACGCTAAATGACGTAAAATATAAAAGTTATACCAATAAACATTGTTTTTCTTCATTCAAAGGTATAACTATGCAAATTTCAAAAAACAAGGCTGTCAAAATCTTGTTGCCATGGAAACATCAACTCACGAGATCAAAATGTTGTCATATAAAATTGTTGCCAGATAAATTTTACGAAAAGTCACAAAGTTTGATGGCGTTTGTATACATATTAAAGAAGTTATGAATGTTGAAAGTTCGCGCGGGCACATTGTGCCGCCCCCCCCCCCCCCCCCCCCCCCCGCCAGGCCGAATAGGGTTAAGCCAGGTTCCCGACCGTCCCAGATTTGGCCGACTTATAAAAACACTCAATCGTAGACATCCCCGATCATCTGGGATGGTCAGGAACAAATCTGGAAAATCGGGAGCGTTTCTATTTTCCCGACGCATCCCAGATTTCTACAATGATCGGCGATTTTCCCGACATATCGCCGGCAAAATCTGGGACGATCGCGAACGGGCAAAATCCCCGATCGTCTGGGATTTTTCCGACATATGAAAACCAGGCTTTGGTTTCCTTTTGTGCCCTTTGGGATTTGCAAATTTTGAAATTATTTATGATTAGCTGCTCTGTTACCGCAGCACTTCAACTGATGTTTCGGCGGGTTTTACCTTGAACACGACTGGTAAAACATCTAAGTCCTAACTGAAATTACAGTTCGACGGTTAAAAACTGAACGTGAGATATGCCTCTCTCCTCCGCCATCCTGCAGACTGTCGAGTGGGTATTTAATACTTTCCCGTTTGAATGTGTTCTTGGAGGTCAGGCAAATATCCCAATTCATTGCCTTTAAGTTAAAAAATAATAAGAATTTAAATTCACATATACGAGATCTCCGCTCAAAGACGCATTAAGAAAAAGAAAGCTATTGAAACGAAACGTACAAATTGTTAGTTCCCCTTGACCCGGTCTTCCTATTTTAAAGCAAGCTCCTGGCCATAACTGGCATGAAAACACATTATTTCAACCGAGACATTGTCCCCTTAAAGCATTTCACAATACTGATCATGTTTGAGAACAAGCCTCGTTTATCCGTGGATGACTGTACTTACAGCTGAATTAGTGTACTTGGCTTTCACAACATGTTTTGTGACACATTTATTAGCTAGTTAACAATCATAATTTTAATTGCATGGGCACACAACTGCATGTGCGACTACAAAGTTTCCATTTTGACGACAAATTTGCGTATGCCGTGCCTTTTTTTGCTTTTCCTTCATCGAAATATTATGACATCAACTTAGGAGTTTGTTTAATTGATTACAAAGGTCAAAACTCATTCCCTTTCACAAAAATCCCCCTCCCCTCCCGCTCTGTCATATGGTTTCCCATGTTTTATTAAAGAAATAAAAAACGCGCAGAGTGCATTGTTATGTTATATAGGCATGCGGTAATTATTGGGAACACGAAAGAATTGAAGTGAACTTCTAGAGTTTTCTTAAAAAATCCCAAGTGCTTATATAACTGAACAACGCACGAGGAACACGTTTTTTTTAATTTCTTTTATAAAATAAAAACGACCACAAAAGGACAAGAATTCGCTCGTGCTTTATCGAGTTATAACGAACTCGGTTTGACCAATCTAGCGCGCGCATTTCCTTGAGAATTCTATAGAGCGTTTTCACTCACGTGACCAGCGGCTATGTTGGTTTAATGAAAAAAAGAAACTGTTTGCATAAAAATAGAGTTCAATTCCCGGAGGATTGGTTTGGTACACCAATATGGCCGCCGTGACGTCATATGAAAACGCTCTATATAAGAAAACAATGCACGCTTAACGTCTATAAAAACTGCTAGTTGATGCACAATCCATAGTAACGGAAGAAACTTGCAAAACAAACAGACAGACTTTTGGCAGAGGACAACACTTTTTGTTGGTTTAGTGGAAGTCAAGGATCAAAAATCGATACATGTTATTTTACACCTTAGTTTGACTGACATACTGATTTTAAAAGGAACCGCTAGAAAACTTGATCATCACAGATCAGAATTCAACTTATGCGTCAGGTGATAATTGTGGTTTAACCCTTTAACTCCCAAGAGCGTCAAAAATCGAAATTCAAGAAATATTCCAAATTTCATTTTATTAAATATTGAAAAACAAATGGTACCGTGCAAAAGTACTGCTGAAGAGGTTTCACTTGAATGGTCACACCATAAGATTTCGTCAACAGACTCAAAAGTTCGAACTACACTTCGTGTCTTCATAATTGACTCTTGGAGTGAAAGGGTTAAATAAAAGGTCGAGGATCAGAAAACGATACATGTTGTTTACGTCGTTTGACTCAGAGAAAGGAACTTCACTTATAAAGAGCACGTCGAGGACGAAGACTAACTGAACCGCTATTTTTTCAATAAGGAAGAACTCAACTATGGATTCTAAACGACTTTTTGCCTTCATAATTTTGTGGTTGATTCTTAGCTGCGAACTGTTTGACAACGCTCAGGGGTTCTGGCCAAATAAAAGACGACGTAAGGGAAGAAGAGGGAAAACACAAAGAAGAAGACCTCCGGTACATGAAAATGAGAATCTAAAGCGGTGGGCAAACTTAAGGTATTCACTACAGCGGGACCTCCATTATGGGGACACCATCTGGTCCAGGAGAAGTGTCCCCTTAATAGAGGTGTCCCTTTTATAGAGGCGATAATTACAAAGATTATATGAACGAGCTTGCAGCTATGTCGTAGGAATTTGAATATCTGCACTGCGTTATTGCCAAGTCAATGGAAAATTCTCATTGGTGTGATACTGTTACTTTTTCTGTAAAAACAGAGACTGAAATTACGGATATCGTGCTTCATTCTACGTAAATCCTTATTTATATCACTTCCATTTGAAAAGTTTTGGTATTCTATTTATATATTCAGCTGTAGATGCTGATGTCCCGGGGGGGGGGGGGGGGGGGGGGGGGGGGGTACTCCCTAATATGGGCTATATAGGTATGTGCGGCCCCAAAGGGTAGGGTTTTTCAGCCGTTTTGGTCATAAATTGGGTATCGATTTTGGCTATTTTGCCGCCATTTTGGTCATGAATAGGGTAACGATTCTTGCACTGTAGTCTTGAATGCACTTTTTTAGAAGAAGGTACTTCCTTATCATGTCCCCCTCCTTCCATCCGCGCTTTGCCTTCCTCTCCAGCGGCTGCTTTGTAGGTCATAAATAGGGTATCAAATTTTTGGTAAGGTCATAAATAGGGTAGGGAAAATCGCAGATTTTGGTCATAAATAGGGTAAGGGTTTTGGGAAGCGGGCCGCACACCCCTACCCAATTTTTCTGCGAGTACCCCCCCCCCCCCCCCCCCGGGGCTGATGTCAAGAGAGATGTTAAAATCAGAAAAAAAAACTTTAGCCAAAGCCGACCTCTTGCCTTTACTTAGCACAGGATTAGCTTTCACTATCATGCAGAAATGACACAAACTTGCAACACGCAACTACCCAACAGTTAAACACACTGTACAAATGATACATCCTACAAACCGAATTGTATCACGACTTTAGGAATACAGCTGTTTGCAAAACTTAACCCTATCCAGACCGGGGGGGGGGGGGGGGGGGGGGGGGGGGCTTTTGGAGCCCGCTCGAACTTTGAAGTTGTGTCGTTTCAAAACGGTCGATGCAATGACCACCAAATTTGGTGACTTTTCCTAAAATTTATCTGGGAACATTTTCACGTTAGCGTCCTTTGTCCACCGACATTGACGTTTCCATAGCAACCGCTTTTTGACACCTATGTTTTACAAAATTAGCATTTTTCGCTTTAATCAAGATTATTTCAAAGATTTCTTATTGAATTACTATTTTCCACTTAATTTAGCGATAATTGATCAAATTATGTATAATTGTTTATTAATTAAGGTTAATTAACGGTAATTTTAGGAAAATGTGGAATATGAAATGTCAAAATCCAGGATGGCGGATCGAAGTTTTACTAAAGGTCGTTTCTCTCTATAATATTATTATTGGTTCATATTTGGATTGTAAAACATTTGCCCACAATAAACTAAGCTTTAGCAGTCCATTTGCTTTATTTTTCGGTGTTTTTTACCAAAATAAACACGTTTGGACTAATTCAAGATGGCGGATCCAAGATGGCGGATCCAAGAATTTATTTCTAGTACATTACGTGTCTGTGTAATTCCATTATCTCTAAACATTTATTGTTAAAATATCATAAAAATGTCCTTTTCACTTGAGAAAGCTTTTTTTTAATTCATTACGTACATGAAAAGCCATAATTTGCAAAGATAACTGTTCCAGCTTTTAAGAACATGTACACATCACTTCTATGACGTCACACGCTGTTACCATAGCAGAATGTTCAGAATTGAGAAAATATTGATGAAAGACTGTTTTAGCCAATAAAATCGACTATATGACGTCATAATGACGTCACGTTACGTCATTATGACGCCAAAGTATCTGTAGTTACTAGAATTCATGACAACATTATCCTGTGTAAATTTGGTGGCCATAGCATAAGCGGTTTCAAAGTTACATAGGGGGGGCTTCTGGACCCCCCCCCCCCCCCCGGTCCCAGACGGTCAAAAAAAGCCCGGTCTGGATAGGGTTAACCCCGCAAATATCTACGTAGTTAATATAAATGTACTAAATTATACTCCAGCGCAAGCCTGTTCTATACATTACTGACAGCAAAATGGAACTCGCTGAAAGTTTCCGGATCAATGCCCTCAAACAATTCTAACTCCGACATGCAACTAATTCCTTTAGAAACTATTTACACTTCCCGTGACTCGATACGTAAAGCCAGAGAATCATATCTTATCTATAAAGGTAATACTTTAGAGCCACACGGCATGAACAAACGTGATGAAATGTAATACTTTTTCGTTTTAGTTTCCGATTTCATCACATCCTGGTTACTTAATTCTTCTATATCGCGAAATTCTCCATGTATATAACATCGTATAACAAATGAGTATTGTCGCGTTCGAAGAACGCAATCCTAATTTCGTGTTGGTTGTCCTGTGGTTTATGTGCAGTAAAATTTGAGATTTTTTGGTAGACGGTCATCCAAATGGCTGCCCCTATTGGTTTTTTTCAGGGGTTCATTTCCGCCGGAAATTCTTTCGAACGCGTCTCCATAATCTGTGATTACTGCTAGTTTATTTAGTAACATCTTGTACCTGAAGAAGGCTGGTCTGGCCAGCTGAAATATTGTACTCAACAAAATATACGCTGCTTTCAGCTTTGCTTTTAAGTTTTATATTCAATTATTTTTTGCTGAAGCAGATCCTCAAGGATCCAGCGTACAAGCAGCGGGATTCTCGTGTACGGTTTCTTGCCATTTAACCAGTTACCTCAAACAATGCCTGGATATAATGATATATTTTGGGGGGCTTAAAATTTTTGCAAACGGCTGCTGTATACACGAAGCTAATAAAATGATATCGAAAGATTAGACGCAAGTCGTCAGTTTACGCACAACAGAACTCACGTGCAACGTTTCAACAACTTTAACGTCTTGATTTCCGTTTGGTGACAACTTGCTCATTATACTAAATTAGCTCTCCCTTATTTATGTAACGAGCACTCTATATACAGTCAAAGCTCAGTCAGAAATAAATATATATCTTATTATTTCTTACTATTTTTTCGCCTCTATCCTCTGTGAGTGACAAACGATAACATTCCTTTTTGTTATTTTTCATTTACATATGTTAACTTGTATAGAGTGACGCTTTTCATATCAAGCAGTTTCGGAACAGTAGCACTTAAAGTGTTTATGAAATGTAATTTATTTTTTGGTATATCGAAAGTTTCATCTTTTTAGACCTTGGAATAAAAGGTTTAAAGTGTTAGAGACGATGCGAAACGCTTTTTTTATGGTCTCAAAGTTAGGTTGTTGGCGCTAAAAAGTGGCTCCGATTTGTGCGCGGCCAAAACCAGTGTCATATTACATTGTGATGTAAATACAGTCGACGTCAGGTTGCGACCACCTCTCGTAAGCGACCACCTCTCCTCAGCGACCAGTTTTCCAAAATACCCAAAGTTTCCAAGTCAAATCACTATATTTGGAACCTCTTGTAAGCGACCACCTCTCGTAAGCGACCGCGACCACTTTTAGAGCTAAAAGTTTGAAATTTTCTTTTGTTTTTAACCTCCCGTAAGCGACCACTTAAATCTACTTGACAGATAATAGAGCGGAAATATTGGATAATGAGGTGTTGTAGCATTATCGCATTCCTCAAGACAAGTACTTTTTGCTAAATCCCCCCTCCCCCCGCCCCCCTATCACAAGGTTGATTTCTGCGCTAAAAACTACAATTGTAGTTTCCTCCAAACATCATTGTCCGAGTTGGGGGGGGGGGGGGGGGGGGAATCATTTCTACTAACCCGGTGGCTGAGGGCTCTTTTATTGAAGTGTTCCGGGGTGGCAGACGACCATTTGCATCAGATTTGCTATTTTAAACAAAAAACAAATGGGTTAAAAAATGTTATTTTAACCTCAAAACAATAAGTAGATTTAACCCATTCAGAAAGTTCAAACAACACTTTAAAATGGATCATATTGAAAACCATTTTTGGTTATATGGTTACTCAATTTATCATGAAATGCAAAAGAACTCAGGTAACACTTCTTGAAAGAAGATATGTATCACTGTTTGAAAGCATACTGGCAACAAAATGCTTTGAACTTTTACTACGTAGGTGAATACTTAAGCATGTGTTCATTTGTGAATTGCGTGCTGGTTCCTTTTGTTTTCGTTAGGTCACAAAGGAAGACAAAACCGACACCTACAGTACTCACTGGAGGTTCAAGTATCGTCCTGGACTAACTGCTTCAGACGAAATACATTGAAAGTTTACTTTGAACATGTTAAGCAAAGGATATGAAAAACTAAAAACTACGGTTCATATTGCTAACTAAACTTACGGAAGTGTGCCAGCTTTGTTGCCTGCAAGGGCCGTGGGTATATACTGTTTGCTTATCAGTTGAGCGTGTTTGTCTGTATTTTGTGCAACGCACCACGGGAGTTTTGGCGGACCGCCATTTTGACTTTGGCCTGACTTGCAAAGTTTGGCTTTAAAAGTCGTCATTAAAGGGAACCACCACTGTTATGACAAATTGACGTTGAATTGTTGGAAATGAAGTCTCAATTCTATTTCTTTAAAAACAAGTGGAAATATGATTTTTAGTGGTTCAAAAAATGGATTGAACAAACGTGATGAATTGTAGTTTACGTATACTAGCCTTATCTTTATTATCTTGTAGGTCATTTCCGCCCCTCCTTTTTTTAAATATGTATTGCGACATTCTCCTTTATATAATGTTGTATTTTCATTTTATAATTTAGTAACATCTTATAACCTGAAGAAGGCTGGTCTGGCCAGCCGAAATATTGTTTTAAATATATTTACTCGTTGTATTCAGCTTTGCAGTAGTCCTTGGACTTCTCGTTAGTATATATCAATGTCGCCTATTTTCGCTTTTAAATTTCCCGCGCCGCTATTTTGAAATACTGATATGACGTCATACTGTTTCGGAGTTGTTTTCTGACAGATGAACGTCGATTCTTGATAATAGCGGCAAGCACATGAAGTCATACAAATTCAAAATGGCGACGCGCGGGAAATTTTTTATACACTCCGATTTTTCCTTATTTGAAATTGACTTTATTTCGAACAATTTCCAGTCATTTTGTTAGAACAATATGGAAGTTTCCCCTAAAGGAAACTTTCGGAAGTATACTATTCCACGATAATATGTTTTAAAGTATTGTGTTAGCCTTCACGATTAGCCAGGCGTTCTTCATATCAATTCCTCCAAGTGATGGTTTCCGCTGGTGGTTCGTAGCTGCATAACCCTTTTTTGTGCATTTTCTTATCCAATTGATGACGAGAATCGACCGCAAATGTCATGCAGTGGGTGGGAACTTCGTCGCGCACACGCTCTGTTGCTGTTTGTTCTTATTATAAGATGAACTGTATTTCCCAACACATTTTGCATTACTCTTAGAGGCTAGATTAAGACAATACACTGCCCCTAAAAACAACCCAAAATAAACTCTCCCGTATTTAGAGGAAAATTGCGTCGATGCGGGGCTGAGTTGTCGATCGCGAAACCATTCTTTACTACATTCTTGTCAGGGAACTTTAACGCCCTGTTTTCTTTTTCTCGGTAAAACACATTACCACCAAAGAAAGAAGAATGTAAACCTAGCTTCCATACACGCGAAAAACACAGTCTACCAGGCCGGCGCAAAAATAAAATCGCGACAGGAGTGCTGCGGCCATGTTTGTTTATCTTTTTTCTTGCATGACTCAAATTTATAAAAGTCCCGCGGGTAAATTAGAACCCAATCTGCGCGCGCCAAAAAAACTATATCGAGCCACCTTAAAGTAATGGTATGTTTACATTTACAGAGGCTATGATTTACTGCCTTGTTTGTCATAAACAACAACAACAACAATTATTTGTACTGCAAATTACAGAGCTGGAGTATATAATATATATAGCTGGTTACCCCAAATAACTAAAAAGCTAAACTAGTTGGGTGACCATCATTTATTAGTTAAAAATAATATAGACGCGAGTCAGAAAAGTGGCTTTACTTGAATTAACTAAAGTTTAATGTACACACCTTAAATAGAAGTAAGGATTACAGAAGAAATATACACGTATAAAATAAAATAAAATGAATAAATAAATAACTGTACAGAAATAGCAAAAATATCACAAAATACCAATTAGTATTTGTGCTGCATGTTTTTTACATAATATTTGGCTTTCTGAATTTCAGTCAGCCTCTACATGTAAATAAAGAAAACCGTTAGTTGTTGCTCGTTCATCTAACCTACTGAGAACCACATGTGCTCTATAATAAGGTTGTGTGACGATGACTTATTGCAATAAAAAAAAAATTAATTTGCGCGCATGATTATAGAAAAAAGGCGTCTCGTAAAGGCTGCTTCACTTTCCGTAGTCAGAAATGTAAACGTTACGCAGAGTTAACGATTACGCGTATGATTCCGTCGCTTTAAGGGACGAAAAAAAGATATTTAAAACGTATCGGGACGGAAAAGGATATTTGGAGGATATTTGAAGTTTGCCTGGTCCGCGCACGCGAATCCGTGACATTGTCCTAGTGAAAACTTGATTGAAGATCTAGTGAAAACTTGATTGAAGATCTAGTGAAAACTTGATTGAAGATCCAGTGAAAACTTGATTGAAGATCTAGTGAAAACTTGATTGAAGATCTAGTGAAAACTTGATTGAAGATCTAGTGAAAACTTGATTGAAGATCTAGTGAAAACTTGATTGAAGATCTAGTGAAAACTTGATTGAAGATCTAGTGAAAACTTGATTGAAGATCTAGTGAAAACTTGATTGAAGATCTAGTGAAAACTTGATTGAAGATCCAGTGAAAACTTGATTGAAGATCTAGTGAAAACTTGATTGAAGATCTAGTGAAAACTTGATTGAAGATCTAGTGAAAACTTAATTGCCAGAGTCTTAAATAGAAATCTGTACTCGGATGGCCTAGGAATGGGTATTTTGATTGGTTTGTTCTTCCACTTCTGCTTGCGACACCGACAATCTAGTCAGTCTCGTTTTCACAACAGGATCGTTAGCGACGGAGTCAAAAGCATGTGATAGCCATATAATTATCATTTCCCGGCATGCTTTGTGTGCATATATTAGCGAGCACATGGTGGACAGTTAGGCGGTTGGAGGTTATTGTTTGTATCTGTAGTTATTAGTTTAGTCGACCATTAAAGGATCATTACAAAGCACAATCGAAAGAAAATGGCAACCTTCTGATTCTTGTAACTCCGATTCGTATGCTCTCCGTACGACTCCGATTATGACAACCAGCCTTAATTAAGTGACCCACCCAAAGTACCAGGAGAGATGTTGTCTAGAAGAGGCAACCACACAAATTTGAAGATTAACATTTTATAATCGACGCAGCTATTTGAAAGCAATTTTCACCACGCGCACGCAAACACAGGATGGTATGCATTGATCATCAACATAAAAATTCTCATTCACAGCTCTATATATTTTTAATGATTCTAGTTGGAAGAAATTATTTAAAGATCAAGCCAATCTTATCTTTGGTGATTACTTCCTTTATCCATATAACAGTATAAGTTTGTACAGGTAGTGACTGATTAGACGAATCATAAACTGGGGCTTAAGCGATTGAGATAGTTCGTTGTTACTAAAGATAAACAGCTGCCAAAATATTCAAAACCTGACGTTTCTGGTGCTAGCCCTTCGTCTTTCGCTTGACCAAGAGCTCGTGCGCAGCTCATTCTTCATAGTACTGATCTAGAATTGGAAGACCAGATCCGGCAATTCTCAACATGTTATTGCTGTGAATTTTGTGCGTTGACTTCAAGCTAAGACATTATGGAGAAGTCTGTTTATTCTTTGCATGCCTTGTGAAACTATAATTCATAGTTTTCTGTGACTTCTCGGGTATTAAAGAAAAGCCGTTTATAGTTTAGATAGCCTGCGAGCAGGCTCACTTGTTTGTAATATCGCGCGAGTATCTTGGCGGCGAAGCCACCAAAGCGACCCGGCGAAGCTGGCGAGAAGGTCACTTTTCCTCGCCCCATTCTTCTCGCCGGCTTCGCCGCCAAGATACTCGCGCGATACCCCAAACAAGTGAGCCTGCGCGCTCGCAGGCTATAGTTTAGAGGGTCTGGATGCGGTTTACTGACAACCCAATTTACATTCCAATTAATCTTCACAACACATAACTCACGATTTTTTCCACGTGACCCAATAACGCAGCGTACGTTGCCAAACTCAACCTTCGCATCGGACGAAGTGCTTTAGCTCAGGAGAAACTCAAGCTTCGTAATTCTGCATTGCTTTTGCGATTCGAATTTACCTTATCAACCCAATTGATAAAACAAAATTATCTCCCCCCCCCCCCCCCCCCCCTCCCGCATAACTCCCCTAACCCTAACATTACCGCCCTGTTTCTGTAGTTCTTTTCGGGCCTGTTTCGGGCTTTTTTGGAAGCATTGAAATTTCAATTTCGCGTGATTTTCTAAATTAAGCCTGGTGGATTTCAAATAAAAAGTTCCGTCATTAGATAAAAAACATGTCGTGTACACATCACGTCAGGGCAAAAGTTACGTGAGAAGAATTGATTGAAGACTTTCTCGGAGACCTGACCTTCACTTAACGTTTTAAACTTAAAATTAGCTATGATATGCATTTCCTGTCATTTCGTGTCTTGATTTGAGGCTGAGATGGGATGAACGTTTTTTGTTTTGTTTTGGCTATTTGAGCCTAAAAACGTTCTTTCGTTGTTCTTAAGATAAATTGACTGTTTTGTATTTCAGTAAATCAAGATTGTGTATGAAATTAACGAACGAAAAATGGACCAAGTTCTTCCAAGTCCTAATTGTTATAACAATTTGCTATTTTGACAATGGAAAACGACCTGCAACGTTGCAAAGTATTCATACACAAGCATTTTGGGCTCAGCTGGATTGTACATTTTACCTGACCAAATTATTATAACTGTAACTCTAACAGAAAAAATAAGAGAATAAAATAATCTCATCCTGTGTAACTTTCTCAGCAAGTTCTTAAAATTTAGTCCAATCCCAGCCTTAACGTTCTTATATAAAAAAAAAAACAAATAATAACAAAAAAAGGTTCTTAGTGTTATGAGGCTGACATTATCCAGAATTTGAAGAACGTGATAAAAATGTACAAGGCTGAGATTTTGTTAATAACGTCTTTATTTACCAATGTTTACAATGGTCTAAAAGGTTAATGTCGCACACTAACCAGATGGCCCATACAAAGGAGCTTAACCTGTGGTTTCATGCAGCAAAAAAGCAACTACGTTGTAGGCGTACCGTATTGCTATACTTCCTCTCTGAATGGAATGCTAGTCCCGATCGCAAGGTTAGTATATATACGTTTCATGGCTTGTGTGATGGGTCTCTCAAACAATGTTTCCTATCAAGCGCAAAACTGTAGGATCACTAGCAGCGATCGTGGAGACTTGCAGTTTTTTTAAACAAGTTACGATTATGAATGGCAAGAAACCAACTCCAATTTTGGCTTATGATAGCTTTAATTTGCTCTACGTTTCCGCCGGCGGCCCTTACGGCCTTCTTCAGGAGCGTTATTTAGATGTTACAACATTTGAAATTTGTGTCAACGGAAAAATCCGCGTTGATTTTTGGAGACAGGTTAATTCTCTTCGCTACTTAATTCAGAAGAAAAAAGTTGTCAAAGAAAGTACCGTTCGTGTCACTGCGAACTAAGTTAATCCCGGATTTCAATTAACAGATACAATTTAATTTAGATCCGTGCATTTCTATGTTTGACTATGCTATACGAAAATTAGGTCTCGCTTTAACAGTGCATCTGTCGAGTTGTCGTTGCATTTAGTAAGCTTGAAGAGCACTCTTGAAGCTAGAGATGCTCTTGGATATCGCCTCGAACAACTTAACTTTCACTTGCAGACTTACACTTTCCGCGTGCTCTCGAAACCTTCCGCGTGCATTCATTACTCGACAGAGGCAAAGCGTGAACCGATTCTCTTTCAGCTTTGTTTTATTATCTTAACTGATTATCTTTTTAGTAAAACCGATGGAATGTTCTGTGCTTCTTCATCTGTAATCAAATCACTCAGAGAAACTAAATTTGACGGGACAAAGTCCCGAGGGGAGAGGGGGGGGGGGGGGGGTGGGGGGGGGGGGTACTTCCTATAATGGGCTATGCGGGGATGCTCCGCCCGAAAGGGGTACCTTTTTTTAGGCTGGAGGTATATAAAAGGGGAGTTGAAGTATGTGAAAGGATAGGGATTTCACGAAGAATAGGAAATGGTAGCGAAAACACGAGTAGGGAAAACTGCCATTTAAGTATTATAAAAAGCACCTTTCAAAATATATCAAACAGACGCACGTAAAGGCTATATGAAAGGGGTACCATTTTCAATGAAAGGTATATGAAAGGGGTACCATTTTTAATGAAAGGTATATGAAAGGGGTACCTTTTCTGTCAAAAACGGTATATGAAAGGGTAAGAGTTTGGATCTCGGAGCGGAGCATCCCCGTACAAAACTTTGTTGAGTACCCCCCCGGGGACAAAGTTTGAAAACACTGATCTCCATGATCCAAGTTATACTGATTCAGTCTTCTAAACAAAACAATTAGTAGTCTAATTCTTTAAAATGCAAAAAAGATAAAACGACTTCTTTCGTGTGCTTTTCGCTACCTTTTACAGCCTTCGTTTGTGTTGCCATTCGATTAACGTCAGTACTAGCTGGCTGCACTCCGCAAAAATACACCAGGAGTCAAAAGGTGATACTGGTACAGTTTCAGTCTTCTCTTTGAATTCCTGAGAGTGCGCTGGTGTTCTTAGGCGATAAGAAGACATCACGGAATTCAAAGTTCTATTAAAAAGGTAAAGCGAAATGATTTATTACTGAAATATCTGTTTGTCGAATTCAAAAAGTGAACAAATAGTAAAGACTCAAAGTGTCGTGTCTTATTTGATTGCGACTATTGGGAGTCGTGTTACGTTTGGCCTGTCTTTTTTATACTACTTTATATAATTTCAGTTTTCGTCGTCAAACGTCTCAAACCGTTGTGATCTGTGTCAGTCTATAGTTGCAGAGTACGAAAAGCCCTTAGTTATCTAGTTTCAAGCCTTTATGTACGAAATCATTTATCTACTGTCTGTTTGTTTCTATTTCGCTTTTCGGATTTTCTTTTTTCTTTTTTACTTATGGCCTTCTGTTCCGAGAAGCGAACAGTTTTCAAAGAGCGAAGCTCGAGGAAAACTGCGAGCTTCGAGGGACAGATAATGTCCAAGGACACTGAAATATTCGTGCATATTTTTAAAGCCAAACTAACTGCTTTTTGATAAACATTTTGTTATCGCTCATTTTTATCACAAAAAAATAAATAATTAAAGTTCTTGAATTCCCCGCACCCAAACTACTGACAACCAGAATGCGGTGGGGGATAAGCAGACACAAGTGTACATTTATTAAAACAGTTACATCAATGTATACATTGAACGACACAACAACCGTACCAGGCCCAGAAAATAAACTATAAGACTACAAAAAGGCCCACAAGAGTATCACAACTGATAAATAAAATAAAACTGCCGGCTTGAAGTTATCCACAAGGAATCACTTGTTTACTGTCCATCGTATTTATACTTGCTGTCTCGGCATCCACACTTTCTTCACACAATCTCGCCATACACTTACAGGACTAATTCAAGAGTGCTTGGGGAATCCAAGAAGCCATTCATCTCTTCATCTCACCTCTGAATAATCTGTACTACGGGTGAGTTGATTTCCAGAATTAACTGCTAGGCTCTTAGCCAATGAGAAGACAGATAGTGACTACAATGAATATATCTGTTTTTCTTCTAAGTTTCTTAACAGTTATTTCCACTTGTGAGAGCCAACTCCTTCAAACGCAAGGTCTCTTCTTCATAATTTTCGGCGATTACTAGGCTGGTAACTCCTGCTTTAGTTGAAATGATTCCGGCACAACAAGTCCTTTTTTCAGTCAAATCGTTCATTTTCAGTTATATTTGTTTATTAAAGTGCTTTTTCATGCTCGCATGCTTTTGTCAAAAAACTTCGACTTTTTGGCGTTTTCTGGAACCGCTTTTTCCCCGAATTGTAATTCCCTCCTCATTTTCAAAAGCAAAACTCTTTTCATTGGTGATTTTGTAATTTGGAGAATATCACTTGGGAAAATTCATCTGACATTTCTCAGTTTTACGTTACGCAGTTCGACCAATTGCACGAAAGCGAAAATATTTGATGGGTTATATATATGTAAATAAGAAGCAAAGGACCGCGAACGAAAATGCTGCTGGTGTACGTTTGATCTAGAGAAGATCCAGTCAGCATCTTTTGTCATTTGGGGTATTTCAAGCCGTTTTGGGTTGTTTTGTCACCAGAATAACAGTGGTCAGACAAAGCTCGCAACCGAAACGGCTTGAAATACCGCAAAGGATAAAAGAATACACCAGCGGTGGGTTCAATAGAATCACTTTATTGCATTAATGCCTAAATTTCGCTTTATTAAGTGTTCGAAATCTACGTTGTTTTTTCCCCGTACAAAGTCTTTAATTTTTAAAACGGCCGCCGTGTAACCCAACAACAACAGCAAGTACAGACTGTAGTTCTAAATCTAACACTAACAGGGGTTTTGTTGTCTTCGGGCAGCCAAAATGAAATCTACATAGCTCTCGTGACATTCCCCAGAGCTGAAGCATTAAAATTGTTTCCGTTCGACCATATATCAGTTGTCATTCGCGTCCTCATTTGATCCGTCTTTTACACAAGGTATACGTAATCCCAAGTACGAGAATGAGGGAAAACGCTCCAAACAGCCTCTTTTGAAACGCTGATTTAGTTACTGCTT
>JAJLRJ010000006.1:7683638-7703638 GCA_024195265.1 Dendrophyllia cribrosa | reverse complement strand
ACAAGGCTTAAGTTGAATGGCAATGCTTTGTTGTATCGAACTTTAGTATTTTTGTTCTCCGTCTGGCTACGTTTACTTAGTCGTTTAGCCACTATTAGCTACTATTTTATTATATTGAGCTGGAGAAGTTAGAAGTCGTTATTCAGTTTATCCATCCATCCATCCATCCATCCATCCATCCATCCATCCATCCATCCATCCATCCATCCATCCATGAATCAATCAATCAATTAAATTACTACTAGCGTCATGTCAGGAGCTTATTGCATGCTAGCGTTCTATCACGATATGTTCTCGTATTGGCTACGCTACTCACTATCTATTCTGCTGTAGAAAGTGAGTAGAGTGAGTTGCCTAACCCCTTCTTCGTGCATGTCTGTGAAGAGTATTTATTGTTAAAGTTTTTCTCTGATTTTTTCAAGAGCATGAAATACACGTTTTTCTTTTAATTTTCACTAAGATCGAGAAACATTTCCGCTAGTTCAATTGTCAGCTTCAGACGTCTACTAAAACTCGAGCAGATTTTTACTCGGAAAGCCGTTTTTGAAACCGAGACTCCGAGACAGTCGTCAGTGATCCCAGGGGAGGCGGGGGGGGGGGGGGGGGGGGGGGGGGGGGGGGGGGGGGAAAGAAACTCTGCAAATGTTTGGGCGGGGATGTGCCGCTGGGACTCTGAGACCCTTAACCTATACTAGACCATTCTAGCTGCATTTTGCAACCCTATTCTAGACTAAACACCGAAAAACCCTACCCTTTCCTAGACCTATTCCAGACTCGCTGTTTTCCAGAAACTCGTTCACTATCACATTCCAAGACGCCAGGGTCAGTAAAAATGCCGTACAGTAAAAACCCGCAAGTAAGAACCTGCATTTTCCCAAGTTAGCCTAAACAGGTTCTTACATAAATAGTAATTAGCACAAATTTAGGCTATTTAAGTTCTTAAATAGGTTCTTATTTTCTGAAGAAAAAAATTACATTGTAGCTAATAGAATTTAGTGGTATTCAGCCTATTTGTATCAATAACAATTTTATTTGATTTTCAACATTGGCATTTGCAATTGGAGTGATAAGGCACCTGTGTCTCCAAAGAGGATCCAAAATGTTGACCTACTCTTATTTACCCAAGTGTACTGTACACATTTTTTTTATATAGATTTTAGAAAATAAGAACCTGTTTCAAATTTTAGGCTAAACAGGATCTTGTATACTGAGGGGGTCTAACTGGCAAATTCTAGCGTAACAGGTTCTTAAAAGCTAGGTTCTTACTTGCGGGTTTTTACTGTACTGCCCGCCGTGCCGATTTTTAAATGCCATTTGCCAGTAAACCTTGTCAAGACTAAATTCTTCACGCAACTGATCAGTTTCGCGGAAAATGATACCTTATTCTAGACCAAAACTCTCTGATTACTATACCCTATCCCAGACTAAACTGCCTGAAAACCATACTCTTCACAGCGGCACATACCTATATAGCTCAGTCATATATGAGAGTACCCCTCCCCGGGTCAGTGACATAATCTTTGTTAGACAAGTGAGGTTACTTGTTTTTAGCAATTACGTTTGATTCATGTTGTCGTTGTCGTCATTGGTTTACTGATTTAACCGGATAATTTGTATAAAACTGAAGAACATAGCAACAAAATATTGGCAGTAGTTTGAACCGACTGGAGATGTCCAACAAAATAAGATGGAGTTATGGAACGACAGCCATTCTCTATATAGAATATAACCATCCTCTATATACAGTGCTCGCATACTGTTAATATGAGTTGCGTCACTATTTCCCTGTGATCAAAGCTCCCGCTACGTTTCATAGTTTTATAGACAGTTTATAGATTTAATATAGAGACACAAAGTAGTAGCCCGGGTACTAGCATTCACCAGTTGGCTGAGTGTGATCACATTTTAATGATGAGTAATTATATAAGAACCATGGTGTCTCTTGACGAGCAAGCATCTCGTGAGACATTTTCCGACAATGGCCAAACTTAAAGGGACACTGTCACGAGGGCGCATGCGCGAGTTTTTCGAATCGAAACTTGAAAAGTTCAGCCTGAATTTTTCAAGTTGAACCGTCAATTTCAAAATGGCGTCGACTAGTGGCGGCGGTGGAAGGAAAAGAATCAATTCGGGACGGAAGAGGAAGTTCGAAGATCAAGCAGAATATAAGATAGCGTGGTCTAGAAACCACAAACGAATATATTTGGAAAATCGGATATTTAGGTCGTGGCTTCAGGCTAAATTCGATGCCGGGTATGAAGCTTCCACTGACAGCGACTTCGTCGCCCATTTGTTGTCGTTGGAATATCGTCGAAGGTATGCTATGTTTTCATGACTTTGGCTTCAGTTTGCCCTCCTCAGGACGAGTGGCTCCTTGACGGAACCAAAAAAATGATGAGCCTACGACAAGAGGTATTCCCAGGCGGTCACCCATCCAAGTACTAGGCTTAACTTCGGTGATCGGACGAAAACCGGCGCATGTCAACTCGTGACAGTGTCCCTTTAAACAATTGCAGTTCACGTGAAGTGCTCGCCAGACAAAGGTTGCCTGTTTCACGTGAATAGTAATGACATGCTCAATTTTGCACGGTTTTGAAAAATATATAGGTTGAATTTTATACGTGGGCATACACTTGTCTCCTCTTTTTCGCGGTAACGATTTTTCTCTCTCTCTCTCTCTCTCTCTCTCTCTCTCTCTCTCTCTCTCTTGACCTTTTTTAACAAAAAATTCCTGCGGGTAAACGCGATAAAAAGAGATATGATGTGTATCAAGTTATCGAGTCACGTCCACACACTCTTTAAAATAAACAAACGTGATTCGTTTCCCATTCTAAGTAACCAATAGATAAACAGCTTAAGTTTCAATTTGCACATATTTTAATTATGAGCAGAACAAGGCGCCTTTTTTCGCGTTATTTATTTACATGACTGCAGTCCTCGCATTTAACTTCTTTATTTAATTTATTTTCGAAAGATTTGATTTCATACACTAGAAAAGCTGCACGTGCGACTGCGAAGCTTGGGATGAATTAATTTCTGGATTATTAAAACTAAACAAACATGATACGTTTCCGAGCAGCTTTTAAGTTGTTTATCAGGCGCGGAACATGGCGACATATTCCCGAGTTTTATTCACGTGATAGGCCTCGCATTTATTTTCTTTAGGCTAGGATACCACCCTACAACTTGGAGCGAACAAGGAAATGGTAATAAACACAGTTATTTGCCTGCAATCAACAACCCGAATCTTTGAGGGAATTAGGAGAATCAGGATGGCCACCCGCCAGTTTGGCAGGGCAATGTCATCTATTTTGAGTATGACCTTGAAAGTCCAAAACAGTCCAAAAAATACTATACATCAACAGGCCGCAACTTGAAATTAAATAAATGACATTCTTTTTTTCTTCAACTGAAGCACTTTCCTTATTTCACCAAATACTGATTAAGGTTGATCCTCCTAATAAATCACTTCATATTCCTTTCGGGTGATTTTTTTTTAAGTATTTCGCGTAGCAAAGTCGACTTCGCCAATTATTTCGTGCAGTTTTGAGCAAAAACAGCCGCATTTGACTGATGGTGACAGACTCTTGCTAACTTTAGCAACTTTAACTTTTTTTGACGCTATTTATTGACTTAAGGTAAGAAAGACTATTAAACGCTGAACAGATTAAAGGATAAACAGAATACTGTCAAAACCTTAAAAAATTATATCAATTTCCGCAAATTGTTATTAAACATTGGGTGGTCGGTAAAAGTTACGTATGGCGGTACGTATCGGTCGGTCCGCTATCACCCCCCAAGAGGTTTAATTGATACAAGAAAAAGCATTTTAAGGATCTGACCATTTAAATACATATAAATTGTTATTAAACTCCATTAAAAAAATGTCGTGCAGTTCGGTGGGTGGTCGGTAAAAGTCACGCTTAAAATCCGTCGGTACGTATGGTGCTTCTTTTATAACATCCGACTCAAAATCAAGAGGACTTCGAATGTGCTTCATGCTTACAGCTACCGATATTTAATAATTTTCCTGAACAGGTTTTTTTTTTTTTCGGGGGGGGGGGGGGGGGGGGAGACAACATGAGTTAGAGATAATTGCTTGGTTATCAAATATTTCACACAGTTTCCTTGGCTCGATGCACCGCTGACTGTAGAGCCACGCGACGTACTCGGCATAAGAAGTTTAAATCCCAGGGGGCGGGGGGAGGACTTAGGTATAATACTGACGGGGAAGTGCGAAGACCTTTTTGGGTTTGAATGTGCCATCTGTGGACTTTTTTTGTGGTTAGAAATTTTGTGGTGACGTTTTGTACACGACACGAAATGATCCCCAACACAAAATGATCCCCAAACACTGGCAGAACGGAACACGATGCAAAATGATCCTAAAGGAATTATGGGAATGGGATGGGATGATGTTTCTGTCTCGGGACAAAATGAAAGGGTTTTAAATATTTTTAGGTCTAAAAATGGCTAATCGATTGAACGAGTTTTTTTCAGTTAATATCAGTTGCCTGGACTTCAACTTTTCCGTAATAACGTGGAGGCCGTTTGGCCGTTTTTCGAAGACAGAAGTTATTAACTGTAATACTAAAATGCTATCAGTTTCGCCCAAGTCGTCGTCTGTTTTGTTTGACTTTTTACCGGAAGATCAGTCGGAGACAACAATGTCGCGAGCCGCGTGGTTTTCAATTCTCTTTCTCTTCTGCCTTTTAAAAAGCGTTATTTTGGGAATTGAAGATATTAGCCCCAGATTCATGCATGCAAAAGGATACCGAGTAAATTTTCAAATTAACGCTTTAACCCTCGGACGTACAAGGGGGGGAGGGTGGCCACCCCTCCCCCTTAAGGTTTTTCTCCGATATTTTCAAGACCATTTAAGATTAGCACATGTCGTTTTCATTAACTGTTCATTTATCCTTTAGACACATTTTGGTAAAGTTTGGCGACAACCAGTTGCTATGGTAACGAGATATGACGTCATTAATAACATGTGGTCAACCGATTTTTGAAGAAAAAATGCGTGTTTTTCACCTTTTTTCAGCGAAAAAACATATAAAATGCTACCAAAACATCAAAGTGTTTAATTGCATGTTATTTTGCAACTCTAGCAAACAATATTTGCAATTTTCGCATTTTCCGGATAAATTTGAATTTTGAGGTGAAGAAACGGTGCAACTGGCGCATTATAAAACATGCAAACAAACATCTAGAATTATCTTACATGCAGTTTTGTTCTTTCCAATTTTTTTTTATATAGTTCAGGTTATAACGTTGCAACACGTTAACATGTTTCGGTTTTTCCATCGCCTAGCTGTTGTATTTCTCGTTTGTAATTAATTTCACGGTTCTTTATGTTCACGTTCTTATAACATAGTGTCTACTTTAAAGGGGCATTGTCACGCAGATGTTGCTGTGTTTTAGTCAAAATACACTAAATATATGACAAAGTACCTTTGCTCAAACATAAAATTACTTTTAGAACACCAAGAAGATAATATCAAGTGATTTCTTCAAAGAAGAACAAAACACAATAAGTTTTTATGCGATTTTTCCACGACTCTTGGAAGGAACTTGAAAAAATTGGCCATTTTTTTCAAGTTGCAATCCATTTCCATCCTGGCCATCCGCAGCCAAAGATAACGAATACTAGTTTCTGTGCACTGAAAGAGTATTTGTTAACAAAACTGGACCATTATTTGTAGGTTTAATTGAAACAAATATGTCTTTTGGCTTTTCAAAGTGATACTAAAAATAGGTGACAGTGTCTCTTTAAGAGGCAGAGAGTTTTATTCGGTCTATGTTTCAGTTCAAAATTATCTGATTTTTATACCCACAAATATTGATTTAGAATTGAAGGAAATAAACGGTAATGTGAATACTACGTACGTTAATGTTACTACAAGAAGCGACAACTTTTATACATGTTACCAGGAGCCCAATAATGGGCTCCTGACGTTACTTGCTATCGGTTACATTATTCCATTTCCACGATATTTTAAAAAAACACCTCTAATTAGAACTATGAAAGTTTCTTGAAAATACGTTAAAATGAGTTATAATTATTTGATAAATTGTTCAAAATTAATAAATACATGAACACTTTAAACAATTCGAGTAAATATTTCTTTAATTTACTTTATTTTAGTAATTCTGTCATCCTCGCGGCAGAAACGTCATCCCATTCCATTCCTATAATTCCTTGGGGATCCGATTTTGCGTCCAGGGATCATTTTGTGTCGGGGATCATTTAATTTTGCGTCGCGTACAGTTTTTGGGGTGAAAAAGTTTGGTGAGGACTTTTTTTGATTGTCGGAAAAAAGCGTAACCTTTTTTGTGCAGAGAGAAAAGAAACTTTTGCGCGTTGCAGGAGGTAACGTTCTGGGACATCATTTGTATGTTGATTGATTGATTGATTGATTGATTGACTGACTGATTGATTGATTGATTGGTTCCGTCGGCGCAATTAAGCAAAGCGATATCTTTTAACTTTCGATATAATGTCAAATGAAATGATAGTCTAGGGCAGTCACGCTTCGATTATTGCAATGTTGTATGGGACAACTGTAGCAAAGGTATCTCTAATTGCTGCATGTGGGGTCAGGTAAAATGTACAAACATGAAAAAAATCCATAAGCTCATTAAATTTAAAACCACTGTCATTCACTACCACGCCATGTAACTCTGTACGCTTCACTCTCCGCACTATTCGATCTCGGTTATTTACGAGATAATTGGTGATCTTATTTGGGGAATTACACGACATCGTTACGATGTATCAAAAGTCCCAAAACAAAAAAAAAAGTCTAGTAAGCCTTGTGTTAAATGGTCTAAAATTATTTTAGGAGATGAGTAAAACTCAATTTGATATCTACATGGATTAAAGCGTTATCGTCTGTAGGTTATAAGCCCACCATTTTTTAAGCTTGTACTATCAATCGATACGCCGAAAAAAAAAACATGATAACTACAGAATAGCCATAATAACTACAGAATCCGGCCAGCTCGACGATTTTTAAACGCTGTTAAAAAAATACATCAAGCTGGGTGGATATTGAAGGATTATTTGCGACTCATTTTAGGAATGCTTCCAGTTAACTGAGTCATCCATTATCCATTTGAATTCAAGGTAAGCACACCAAAGGGGAAAATTTGATTTTTTTGATTTGATTTGTTTTTTTCTTAACCCGCTAAATGACCCTGAATGCATGAATTGGTTGTGTCGGTGTTCAAACAAAGCAGACAAGGGATCTCGTTCTTCCTATCTTTTTCGATCAATTGATGTAAAACACTTCTATGCACGCTCAATTGTCTATTTTCACGCGTGCTCTTCGCGTTTCTCTGTTAACATTCTGCGAGCCGGATTACAACTACGATTCGGGCGGTTTTATTTCTTTAGTGGACTGATTGGACAATATACGAGGGTGGAAGCTCACCCAACGGTCAGACAAGTTTGTCCGAAGGTGGCAGTTGTACAGAGGTTAAGGACAAAATGAGGTTTCATTCCACTGGCTTTAGAGTTAGAATGCTAGGTACTGGCAATCATCTGGTTTATTCCTCGATAGTCGAGTTCATTTTACCTCGCGTATTAGCTCTACTATAAGGCGATTGTTCAGAAAGAGACTGAATATTCAGGAAGAGACTGAAAGCAGTCTACTCTAGAGTTGATCTTTGGAATGGCCTGATGAGCTTCAGGATCTGTATTTTCCTTTTCCAAAAAGTTACATCATGACTTACTATAACAGCAATATATTTGCTTATATTTTTTCGTTTTAACTTTTCCCCCCCCATTTTCCTTATTTGATTTCTTATAAACCTCTATTTACACAAGATAAAAATGGTTGGAGGCTAACTCGAAATCTTTGCCGAGCCGACAACTGTACTGTGTTGTTATGTTGTTATGACTAAAACGAACTTATGCTTCCAGTGGCGCTAATAAGGACCGATATGAGTGAAACTGAAATTAAAGTGAATTAAATGGAATGCAATTTATAGATCGAAACGAATAACAGTCAGATTGTATTTGGGTACAGACTCGTGCGCTTTTGCACATTACTAGCATTTCTTCGAACATTATACTAAATAGACAAAACCATTAACCCGTTTTTTTTAATTTCACTCCCAGACTCAATTATGGAGACATGTAGTGCAGTTATAACTTTTGCGTCTGTGGACGAAATCCTATGGTGTGACCATTCAAATGAAACCTCTTCGGTAGTACTCTTGCATGGTACCCGTTTGTTTTACAATATTTTACAAAACGAATTTTGGAATGAATGTTGAATTTTGATATTTGGCACTCTTGGAAGTTTAAGTGTTAATTATCATGATGTTTTTGCCTAATACTTGAACCATTTCAGAGAAATAAAAAAACTGATCTTTTTTCATAGAAAATGAAGATCTTTGCTTTGTTTTCCTCAGAAAGTCTTCACTGCTAAACTAAAGTTGAGTGACTTGAGAAATATTCATTGCAAACTTTTTATATGTTGTTGGATGCCGCAAAAAAACTCAGTCATAACATTTCTTTTTTCTGACCTTTACCAAGTTAGTACTCAAGTTTTTTTTTTTGTTCATAGTTATCATATCAATGTCTTCATTTTGGTAATGTTTGGGTAATTGTAACATGTCATAGCAATTATTTGCCGGATTTAAAAATTCTAAATTTGTGAGATGTCATGCCATAACGACGACACGCGATTGTGTACGTATTGAGAAGAATTTTGATAAACTCGCCTGGATTCTAACTCCATTAACACGAGATATTCAATGTGAAATAGTCTTTTTTTTTAAGTCATCCGATGAATGTATCCTAATGACATATTCTCTGTCTATTCTCTTGTTGACTCCCTTGTAAATAACATTTCGCTTACAATATGCAGTGGAACCCCGCCAAACGGACACCCCGGTATAACGGACAGTTTTATAAGTCCCGGCGGAAAGGTGATACATTTTCTGTTAAAAAGACCCCGTTACAATGGACACCCGTTATAACGGACAACGGACACTTTTTTACAGCCCGAACAGAAAAATTTAATACAAAATCAACCCGATTATAACGGACAGTGTGAGTACAATCTTTCGTCACATCATTGCGCTAATGGCTGCACTAATACTGTACGATTAAAAATATCCATCTGGATATAGTATGTGACAATAGTGGCGAGACAGAAACGTAAGCTAAGACTACAGTATGTTCAGTGCACGTGCATGTGCGGTCTTCTTTTTATTTTTCTCTACATTGTCATTTTTCCGTTTGGCTGAAAAAAAAAATATTCAACGAGTCAAAGCAAACAACCGTCACGGACTTTTTCGCTAGGAAATAACAGTTTTGTTTGCGAAAGAACAACTGTATCGCTATGAAATTGTTCGTGAAGATTTAATCCTGATTAGAGACAAATGGAAATGAATACATTTGCACAGATTTGCAAGAGGATAAACATTTCGTCAGAAAAAACAAACAAACAAAGTTTCACTTGATTGTCAAAGTTTTAGGTTTTGCTTTCATTTGAGACGTTTCAAATGTTGCGTTATTGATGTGTATGCTATAATAGAGGTTTATATTAATAAATTCAATAAAGTGACGTAATCTGTAAGAAACCCCATTTTTACGGACACCCCGTTATAACGGAAACTTTCTCTTGTCCTTTCGGTGTCCGTATCATATCTTCGACCAATTATAATAATCGTTCTAAGTTCCTCGCGTAATCGTGCACTGCTGCGGGAAATTTCTTGAGTGATGAAAGAATCATGTCAAGATAAAAACAACAAAATATTGATATTAATTAATTTCGGGAGAAGATAGCCAAGTACAAGGGGATTAACAAAGGTAACGCGGTAACGTTTCTGAGCGATAGTGCTAGCTGTCGATGCATATGTTTTAGTTCAAATTTGTCTTTGCTTTGATTTGTGTCAAGTTGCTTTGCCTGCCCTGCCTGTGCAATTAACTAATTTACATGACTGTGAACAAAGAAAACGCAAACGAAAATAAAACTTAACTCACATCCAGGTTTAAGCCGAGATATAAATGCAAATAGGAGAAACAACTCTAGACAATTTCAATGGAAGACAATGAGGTCTGGTGAACGATATGGTATCTTGTTTACTCTTATGGCCTGTATGGACTTAAGAGTAAACAAGACACCATTTGTTTGGGCATTTGTCGTTTTGTTTTAATAATGTTGCAAATGCCCCACGGTGGGGTCATATTCGCACGGTGGGGCTTCTGGAAGAGTGCAAATGACCGACCCATGGGACAAGATCAAAATTCTATTTTAATCACGATTAATCCTATTCGGCCTGGGGGGGGGGGCACAAAGTGCCCGCGCTAACTTTCAACAGTCATAACTTCTTTAATATGTATTCAAACGCCACCAAACTTTGTGACTTTTCCTAAAATTTATCTGGCATCAATTTTATGTGACAATGTTTTGATCACGTGACTTGATGTTTCCATGGCAACAAGATTTTGACAGCCATGTTTTTGAAATTTGCATATTTATACCTTTGAATGAAGAAAAATCAATGTTTGTTGTTATAACTTTTATATTTTTACATCATTTAGCGTTTATTTATTGGTTTTGATTAATTTTGAGTGAATTTGGATGGTTTTTAAGGGGTTTTAAAAAATTCAGAAATCCAAGATGGCGGATCCAAGATGGCGGCCGTATTACTAATTACCTAATGATTACGTCATATTACGTCATCGTTCCATTGTGCGGACCGCAAAGGAGACAGTTTTGGACGTACTATATACCCTCTAGGTTTCATTGTCATTGCCTTAATGTTCTTGAAGTTACGATGGGGGGGGGGGGGGGGCCACAATGTGCCCCTCCCCCCCCCCCGGCTCAGAAACTCAAAAGATTTCCTCATTCGTTCTCAATATTTGTGTTATGTTTCCGCAAAAATTTTGACTCCAGTAATTTCCTGTCGATTCTCGTTATTATTTTTGTTAATTTTGTTTAAAATTATACTGACGTTCAATCGATTTAACCTTTTCACTTCCAGAGTAGAGTATGGAGACATGTTATGTACAATGTAGTTCTAACTTTTGAGTCTGTGGACGAAATCCTATGGTTTGACCATTAAAATGAAACCTCTTCAGCAGTTTTTTTGCATGGTACCATTTGTTATAACTTTTGAGTCTGTGGACGAAATCCTATGGTGTGACCATTCAAATGAAATCTCTTTAGCAGTACTTTTGCATGGTACCATTTGTTTATCAATATTTTACAAAATGAAATTTGGGGTTTTATATGAATTTTTATCTTTGGCACTCTTGGGAGTTAAATGGTTGCCGTTGATTGAAAGGCTTTTTCAAGTTCAGTTTCCATTCAATTTTAAAATAGCTGGATTCTTCTGTTGCGACACATGCTCATAGAAACTGACACCACCGCCACGAATTGGCAAATAAGACGTCAACATCACATCAAAATTTGCCGTGGTATTATCTTCTGTGGCACTATTTTAAAAATGTAAGCCCGAAATGGAATATGACTGCGTTCGGTCTGTTGCTTCGGTTCACTTGAAAAGTGCGGGACCCAAACGACGTTTATTACCACTGTCAGTTTTTATATTTTTATATTGATGGCAATCAGGAAATTTAAAATAACCAACGAAACATGTACGAATTTTAAAATCAGAAAGATAACGTTGTTTTGGCAATGCCCCACTTCCGTTGCCGACTAAAGCAGGCTGCTTTAGCAAATGCCCCACCCTTGAGAAGGAAAAGTTATTAAATGCCCGACAAATGCCCGGGGGCTTGCAATTGACGGAGCCATAATGCTTCTGTCATAATGCTCCGGTTATGTTTCCGCTTGCGCTTATGCTTATGCTCTTATTTCGCAAATGAATACCAGGTTTTAGTGATTCACACGCGTCATCTTAGTAGCTTAAAAGATTATGACTATTAATAACATATGGCTAGGAAATTCTCCTAATCTAATTCAATAGCGCGAGCGTGCATCCATTACTCGACATGCGCCGCCCGTGCACATGACCTGAGCAAGTGTTTACACAGTTTACATGCCCCTGAGCCGATTATTTTTTCGCTCAGACTCAAGATAACCTTTTACAAGCAACGCTTTTAGATGGATAGGAACAAAGTGGCCTGGTATAAAACAGTCTACACAAATCAAACCTGAGCAATTCATTGTTGACTGTGCCTGTGAAAATGTCAAAAACCCATTAGGCTTATTAATGTATGTTTGTTATCTTTGCGGGGATGTTTTTACAATTTCGTTAGCTTAAATTATAAGCTAAGTTTACCATGCCATGCTAAAATTTCACAAACCGAGGTTTTCTACGGAGAGTCTACCTAGCTAGGCTACATGAAATACAGTAGTAAAATGGCAGAGAATCGTGTCTGAAAATAATTTCATTCAGAATTGAAAAACAAACTAAACTGAAGCATGCGGCCGAACAGAGGTAAAACCTCGGCTTTTCTACATTCCCTTCCTCCAGTAGGCTCGATTTTCAGCCGTTTCAGCACAGGTAGCCCAAGCTATATGTGTTACAGTAACCGTTACGAACGAAATTATAAGGATTTGTATGAGAAAAAACGTTCCATTATAGGAGCTAAAAATACGAACAAGATTTCAATAAAAATTGCCTACCTTACTTCGCTTGTGTGTTTCCTTGTCTCCTGTGTGGTTTTTGGAGCGATTTAGAGCGTTTCCAGTGAGTTTTAGTTCCATTGCTTTCTCTCTATATATCCTTAAAAAGGAGAAAGAAAGGATATATAGAGAGAAAGCAATGGAACTAAAACTCAAAGGAAACGTTCTAAATCGCTCCAAAACCAACACAGGAGACAAGGAAAAATACAAGCGAAGTAAGGTAGGCAATTTTTACTGAAATCTTGTTCGTATTTTTTAGCTCCTAGAATGGACCTTTTTTTCTCATACAAATCCTTATAATTTCGTTCGTAACGGTTACTGTGACACATATAGCTTGGGCTACCTGTGGTTTCAGGAAGTCCGGTTTCCAGATACTCACTCCCAACAACGGCTGGATCACTGGTCCGTTGCGCTTGTCCGTGACGTCACATCCCCTCTTTATGCAAATTACCGCTCGTGCTCGCACCGCGCGCTCTTTACGCGAGGAGCGCGGGAAATAAAAAAAAACAATAACGTTGATCATAGTAATGTCGGAGAGTATAAAAACGTAACTCGATCCCAAGAAACCAGTTAAATCGAAATTTCAAGTTTGTGTTTTGTCCGGAAATATTTTAGATAATCCGCGAAAAAGGGTAAAACTGAAAGTCAGAGGAACTTTTTTCCAAAGTTCAAGAAATTGTATACTGCACCAGTGACTTCATTACAACCCAAGAACGATTCTGGAGACCCGAACACGATTTGATATTCTCCTTTTTCACCTATTTTCTTTTTCACTGTTTCTGACTGTTCGTCTCCTACAAATGCTGCTCGTACTCAAAGTGACGTAAGATAAACCACCTGGTCTTGCATTAGGGATGGATGTAAATGGCGAAATAACCAAAACACAACTTGTGTCAGGTTTACCGCGAAGAGCGTCGAAAACAAGAGGAGAACACTGGAAAATAATCGATTTCCCTGACCTCGTGGGATATATAACAAGCACATCTTTTACATTTTCGAGATTAAAAACTGCTTTTTCTTGATTTTCCTTGAATTTCTGAATTTTAAACACCTGAGAAACACGTTTTAACCCTATTCAGCCTGGGCTTTTTTTGAGTTCCTGAGCCTGGGGAGCGCATTGTGCCCCCCCTTCGTAACTTCAAGAACATTAAAGCTATGACAATGAAACCTAGAGGGTACAAAACTGTCTCCTGTGCGGTCCGCACAATGGAACGATGACGTCATATGACGTAGTTATTAGGTAATTAGTTATACGGCCGCCATCTTGGATTTCTGAAATTTTTTAAAACCTCTTAAAAACCGTCTAAATTGACTCAAAATTAATCAAAACCAATAAATAAACGCTAAATGATGTAAAAATACAAAAGTTATACCAATAAACATTGTTTTTCTTCATTCAAAGGTATAAATATGCAAATTAAAAAAAACATGGCTGTCAAAATCTTGTTGCCATGGAAACATCAAATCACGTGATCACAAAATTGTCATATGAAATTGTTGCCAGGTAAATTTTAGGAAAAGTCACAAAGTTTGATGGCGTTTGAATACATATTAAAGAAGTTATGAACGTTGAAAGTTAGCGCGGGCACTTTGTGCCCCCCCACCCCAGGCCGAATACACAGAGGAAATTTTCTCCTCGGAGATAGCCGTTATCTTTGTTGGAGACACATTGAATTGACTAATCAGAGATCTGCCTGCCCGATTCCGGCAGGCAAGTCTTTGATTGGTCGAAAATACAATAGGGCAGACCAGTGATCCAGCCGTGGTGTGCGCGAAGGAACGCGGACGCACAGAACGGCTGGAAACCGAACCTATTCCTCCAGTAGCACCAAGCTTTCCAAAAAGACAAGTTTACAAGTCTAAACAAGGATATATTGTTCTTGCTGTTGTTTTGACATTGGGCATTCGCTAAAGAACCGAATTTTTTAGTCCGAAATCAATCCATACTGAAAGCATAAGCTGTTCTCTCCTCGCTGCACGCGGCGAGTCTCTGTTCCAGTTCATAAATGAGTTCAACTGAGTTCGACAAAACTTATTCCTTTTGGCTCCTTCAGTCCGCATAATGGCGAGATCTTTCGGTTCCAATTCGCTTTCAATTTGCTTCAAGGAGGCATTAAGCATACACCATACTTCAAAGACATTTTCAGTAAATTTGTGTTCCCTCGTTTTCTTCAGATCCAGCGGTTTGAGCACTAAGGTAGCTACAGCCACCAACTCTTACGATTCCTCCGTGCTCTCCAAACTTCCCGCGTGCATCCATTAATCGATAGACGCACGCTAACCATGAACCAATTCTATGTACGGCTAAGTAGAGGGTATGTAGTACTGTGTAGAGATATGTAGCGCTATGCAAATCTACTAGCGTTCTATCACGAATGCTGTTCTCTTATTGGCTATGCTACTCACAATCCAATCTGTTGTATAGAAATTTGATTGGCCTGCCAAGATTAGCTTTTCCTACCTGCGGGCCTGTCTTGTAAATTTTCTAATAAATAACTAATAAAGACTTTTGCTGTTGTTGGTGTTGTAGAAAGCGAGTAGAGTGAGTAGCCTAATGACGGCCGCTTCTTAAGCTTCGCTTTTTCGAAGTGTCTGCGGAGAGTATTTGTTGTTGCGAAGTGTATTTGTTGTTGCTTCGCCCTCATCAACTATCACGCGATAGAAGTCTCGAGCTCATAATCTAACAGACCTGACGTTACTAATCGAACTGTTCGGTAATCGAACTCAATCGAAATTAATCGAACGATTGGGTTCGATTAGTTTTATAATCGAACACAATCCAACCCAATCGAACACAATCGAACACAGCCACTCCCAAAATCGAACGAAATCGAACTAATCGAACGTATCGAACGCACTCGACGGTTCGATTGTGCTCAAAAGGTTTTGTGAGAGTTCGATTGTGTTCGATTACCGAACTCAATCGAACCCAATCGCGTGACTGTGTTCAATTAAGATCGATTAATCGAACGTTCCATTTGGTTCGATTAGTATTATTATTTTTATTTGTTTGTCCAAACTTAAAGGTCAACTTTATATTAAAAACATTTGATTATATTTTAAGTAAACTAGCAGTAATCAGAAATTATGGAGACGCGTTCGAAGAAATTTCCGGCGGAAATGAGCCCCTGAAAATACAATAGGGGAAGCCAAATGACAGTACGAACACCAAAAAATCTCACATTTTTCTGCATGCAAGGCACAGGGAAACGAACACGAAATTAGGATAGCGTTCTTCGAACGCGATTATGTTTTCAAGAATCAATGTGATATTAATTTAATTATAGAAGCTTTATATCATGGACGAAGCACAATTAAAACAAATAATTGTCCATAATAGAGAAACGATAATTTTAAAATATTATCTGCGACTACGAGAGTTTTTAACTGTGTTAAATTTACTCCTTATCTCTCCACATATAGCACTCCCAGAAATTTAAAGCAAAGCAATCTGTTTCGTGGTTTATAAGGAAGTGACTTAAACAACACGTTGAGAGTTGAACAGCTCATCGCTTTGATTGAGTCGATAAAGAAGAACCAAACGATGGATTCCAAACGCCTCTTTGCCGTCATTATTTTGTGGCTTATTGTGAGTTGTGATCTGTTTGACGACAGCGATGGATTTTCTGTTACAAGGCGACTCGGAAAAATACAAAGGTCTAAACAAAGTCGCAAACAACCTCGAAAACAAAGGCGAAGACAAAGGCGAAGAAGGCGGAGACCTCCTTCAGAAGAGAAAGAAAAACTTGTTCTGATGTCGAACGTCTGGGTACGTACTGATTTCTGTTTTAAAACCGAGAAAATGAGTTTATACTGGAGGCGATTTGCTTAGTTAATATGGCGGCCTTTATAGTGAACTGTTGATGTCGACAGTGGCTGATATATCGTGTTTTCATGATTGTGACAGGGGCCTGCGTTACTAGCTTGAAATAGGAAAAAAGATCAATAATAGGTACAAAAACAAAGAAAATGACACCTAAAATGCTCAAAATTTATAAGAATAGCAATTTCGATTTCTTGACCTCCTGTCACCAAATCAAATTTGATGAACGGTAATCTACTTCCACCCTTGCAATCCTGCACTTTACCTCCGAATCACTGTTTCTGTTTCCATATTAAGGGCCTCGTCGGCTAAGAATTAGGTGATATCACGCGCGCTTTCGCGCTATAATATTTAAGTATTTGGCGAAATAACATTGAACACAGGCGACCCAAGCTCACTATAGGTTAAACCAGGACGCCGGTGATCCTTGCTTTTTGAGTGGTTTTGACGTTATATATACATATATTTAACTATTATAGCGCGAAAGGGCGCGTGATGGCTGAGTCGGCTAAAATTTGGCGATATCATGCAAGCTTGAGCGCAATAATAGTGTTGTAATTCAACGCATTGATAACAAAGCACAGTTTGAAGAAAAAATATCGAGGCCGGTCCGTCATTTTTGTATTCTCTTGTCGAAATGCGAAATTTACCTCCATCGTTGGATATACGTCATGTAGACATAGCGTATATCGATAACCGTTTTACCACATTTGGGAAGTATATCAATGTGTTGAATTATAATTGGTAGTATTTGGCGAAATAACATTGAACACAGGTGACCCAAGCTCACTATTGGTTGAATTTTTTTGTTAGATTGTAGAGGAGTAAGAAGCCGAAGCCGATACTCATAGCACCCCACGGATGTCTTCGATCTAGACTGTACTGCCTCAGGCGAAAGATCTTGAAAGTTATTTTTTTTACAACATGCATGTAGTTAAAATAGTAAAATGTTATGCATGTGTTCTAGTTAAGTATAGCGTGGGCTTTGAAAATTTAATTCGTTAAATTTTTGTTAAATTTTATTTCTATACGACAATATAATTGAACATTCCCCAAGTGACCTCCCTAAACGCCACAGGGGATTTAAACTTTGAAGGAAATTAAAGGGGCTATGACATGGCGGGTTTTATGTTTTTGTCTCAGACTGTGCTAGAATCAAAACTGAGCATCTTACTTCAAAACACAAAAGGATCTCCGAAAACCAAACACAAAATATAAAGTAAAGTCTTGTAGAAAGAATAAACCATAATGACTTTTTAGCAAATTTTCCAAAACTCATTGAACAAACTTGAAAAAATTGGCCAAGTTTTTCAAGTTGCAATCCATTTCCATCCTGACCATCTGTGGTCAGGAACACTTGTTTACAGTTTCATTATACAAAATTGGATCATTATTTTGGCGTTTCCACTGATATAAAGATGTCTTTTAGCTTTTGGAAATAACACTAAAAATGGTGATATAGCCCCTTTAATCTGTAATATTTTCAGAGCATAGCGCAAAATACAGCATTATACAAAAGCGCTGAGAGTCCTCTGCATCGCTCTTCATTTTGCAACGGTATATGTTTTGTAGAGACATCGTAATAATGGCAATTAGTTGCCCATCCCAAGAGGTTGAAAGAAAACGTAAAAAAATCCAAACCACCATTGGTGGTGGTCGCATACCAGTGGTAGTGGCTTATGCGAGATGTTTCCGTTATAATGATTTGACTAGAAAAGTTTTAGTATTTTGGAAATAGGAGACGTGCATCAACATGCGGAATCGACTCTACATTAATGGCATTATTTGACACTCAGGCACTCCCCTGCTAGTAACTGGTTATTGTGCCCTATTTTACGATTATCGCCGAGGGCGATTGTCTAAAATTTGCTGAATGACGGCCCTTTGTTGTGCTGTGTTGATATTAAAAGATTCCAGTGATGATTTAAGCTGAAGAGATTTTTCGTTTGAGCCTTTTTCGTTAGATAATTCATTCTCATTAAATGTTAAGGCTTTAATTATTTCCCACGCAAAGACATTTTGCAGCAGTTTGTTATGTGTTAGGTTGTTCATCTGTATTTTCCAAAATGATTCCCGCAAACTTGTTCGCTCGTAGTTGTTCAAGTTTGTTATTGTAAAAAACAAATTGACCGCATTTTCCCATGGCCTGGGACTCTTATTTTTCAACATTTTATGTTATCATTTCTATGGTAAACAAGAGTACAGACCATGGAAAAAACGGTCAATTTGTTAAGGGACCGATCACTTCACTTCTGAGGGATTGGGTGTTTTGGTATAGGCACATGGCCAGAAATTCCGGTCATCGCAACGGCGCACGCGCGGGTTTACTTGGCAATATGGCCGCCAAACATTTAAAGGAAATGTATGACAGAAATAAAACAAAATAAAATAGAGCAAGTTCTGTCTTACCGGGAACAAGTGCCGCGCTTTGGTCGAGTTCTTGAAAGCTTCCTCGGCTATTCTGATTAGTTGTTTTTCATTAACAAATGTTACTGGCCCTGCTTTTCATCGATGTTTATTTTCGAAGCTTGGCTCATACAATGCTCTGTATTTCAGAGGCTTGAAATCCAATATTTGCATCCCGAACAGATTTTGATCCGCCATAGTAGATAACATGATCGGGATATCTCAAGTGCCGCGCTCGTTTGAGGACAAGCACCGTATGATGTACCATTTGGCCAATTTTCACCTTCGATGCTCTTTTCTTCGCCCTGCTTTTTGCCTTCAAAAACAGTTCAGAGTAGCACAAATCAGTTCTACCGAAAGCGAAGATATCAAATGTCACGCGAGCGTCTCGTGTTTGTAAGCGAAGCCGCGCACCGGTACGCGGGCTCAAATGTCCGCGATTTCTGGCCATGTGAATTTTTTTTAACACCTTAAAGGATAAGTTCAATCCAGAAGGCACCCTTTTTTCCTTTCCACTAATAAAAAGTACATATAGAGATAGGCCGATGCTGACCAAAGTTTCAGCTTCTAAAGAGCTTCCAATCATATCCCAATTAAATTCTTGTCCAAAGTATCCCAAAAATCATTTTGAACGCCGCTTTTTTTGCGTTCGACGATAGGAGGACGCTTTCTAATTTCGTCGGGTATCGGTCTGGGCGCAGGGGATTGTGGGAGGAATCGGGCTGGATGCTATGCGATTTCAGGGTTTGGACGCCATCTTGGACTGGCACACTTAGCCTCGATTCCATTTGGACTAGCACACGTAGCATCGATTCCATGTGATAATTTTCTCGGCCGTCGGGAACTGGTATTTACACGTGGTATTTACACGTAACAAGATGCTCAGGCCATAGAAAATATGCCAATCGGCGAGAATCAAATCATGGCGATGATTCGGCTGCCCGGGTTCGGCTGACACGAACGAGACAAACAAACGAGAATTGAGCAAGAATAGTATTCTATTCTACAGCACTCCTATTTCATGCTCAGTTAATATAAGATATGGGGGAAATTATTGATCCAGCGGGCTAGGTGAAGAGCTGTAACATAACTATAAGGGCTGCCGAACCGCACGACTTGTCAGGGCCGGGTGGGTGGGCCGTCCTTTACTCTGGTTGTCC
>JAJLRJ010000006.1:7651138-7673638 GCA_024195265.1 Dendrophyllia cribrosa | reverse complement strand
TGTTAAGTATTGTTGCACCATAGTTTTTGGAAGGCCGATATTTGGATACAGTTATGTAAATTTTTCTTACGGCTAAAGTAAGTTATACGTCTTTTAAATGAATGAGCCTTTCCCTGGAGATTCTTACTCAGGTTGGATGTTCCATGTCCTGTGAACAGTCCCATTTTTATTTTTGTTTTGCCTGTGATCAGCAAATTGATAGAAAGAATAGTTTTAGATCAGTTCTATGCGAGTAGATAGGAAAGGCCGGTTCTGGTGCAACCCGGCCCCCACGCTAGATTAAGCGTTAAAAACAATAAATCACTTCCTTGATTTTTGATGTAACTTCAGTAAGCTATCCCAAGCGTAAGAATATCTTAAAACATGTTACGTATGAATTAAACGAGGGCTTTTTTGTGTAAGAAACCACGTAAAATAAAAAAATGTTCCACTTTTTATTTTACCCTATGTTTACAAATCCAAATAAGAAACCCTCCCTCACTTTAACATAAAACTTTGCCCACATCTAAATCGAATAAAAAACTAAAAACGTTTCACTTATTAGTTTTTCCATACGACTTTCATCAACGCATTCCCCAGATAAGTCCACGCCAATAAATAGTTCACAGAAGAGAAAACAAATAACAAGAAGATAATTGAAGTTTCGAAAGCGTTTGTTTGGCGAGGGGGGGCCGGGTTCCCCCAGAACCGGCCTTTCCTATCTACTATATATATATATATTACGCTGAAATCATTTCAAAAAATTCTGGGGAAATCCAGGGAAACAAAATTCATTTCCCAAAAATTCAGGGAAACAAAATTCATTTCCCAAAAATTCAGGGAAACAAAATTCATTTCCCAAAAATTCAGGGAAACAAAAATTCTGAAAAAAATTCTGAAAATAAATTTCTCAAACATTTTGAGAAAAGAAATCTTTCATTTAAAAATGACCCTTAAAAATACATCTGTCGACGAAAGCGACCTCACATGCTCAGAGGAAGAAACAATGAGCGAAGGCGAAGCTGAGCGAAGCGAAGATGAAACCCCAACAACATCTGACGAGGAATTCATTGTCTCCGATGCAGAGGAGGAAAGCGAAGACGTCATTGAAGAACTCATCGAGGAAAACCAAATTCTCAAAAATGAACTCCACAAGCAAAGAGTTATCCTCCGGGAAATTTATCGGGAATTGAAAGAAATCGGTGTTGTCAAATCATGAACTTTATGAATATGAATGTAAAACATTCATCTTCCGCATTTGTTCTTTTTGTGTAAATAGACAGTATACTTTTTGCTAATTCAAGTGTAAGATGCATCTTACAATTTCAACCAATCAGGGATTGTAAGATGCATCTTACAATTTCAACCAATCAGAAATTGTATTATGCATAATACACTTTCAACAAATCATGGATTGTAAGATACATCTTACAAGTATAAAATGTGGCGTTAAGATAGCTTTGTCGCATCACTCAGCGGAATCCAACTATTAAATTTATCGGAATAGCCTTTCCATTTAACCAAGGCTTTCTTTCGCTTGTTATCGCGGCGAATAACCTTTTCAATGCGGAAAATCGATTGAGTCGTAGGCTGCAATTCAGGTTCGTAAAATGATCCGGTTATTTTCTCCCCCAACAGATCAACTAACCTGTATGTCACGGGGTTTGTGTTCAATATTTCGTCAATAACAAATATTTCTTCTGTCCAGTTCGAGGTAAAACCTTTATCGAATATCTTTCGCTTATATTTCGATATCCGAACTTTATCGCCGACTTGGTATTTCGCTGGGGCGTGTTTAGAATAAAGTAAATCGCCATATAAGTTAGCAAAAACCTTTGTTTCATTTTTGTTTTGACTGGCTTGAACGGGGCTCATCATTATGCTAGAATGATAAGCGTGATTATATTCATCGACTAACCTGTCTAGTTTGTCGTAATAAACAGTGTTATTATTAGCCGAAAAAAGCTTCCAGAGTTTTTCTTTCACAGATCTGTTCCAGCGCTCGACAATAGATGATTTCTCTTCGTTATGAGTGGAATACAAAGCGATGCCATGCTTATCCAGCAAATTTTGAACAATGCGATTCCAAAATTCTTTACCCTGATCCACCCAAATCATTTTCGGCTGCCGCTTCGTGTCAAATATATTTTTAAAAGCATCAGCCACGGACTGTCCTTTTTTGTCTTTTAATGGGCGAATCCAACCATATTTTGAGAAAACATCGATCACCATCAGGAGATATCTTATTCCTTTATTCCACTTAGAATATTTCCCCATCTCGACTAAATCCGCTGCCCAGATGTTGTCGATTCCATATGACATCACTCTTCTCTTTGGAAAGCGTCGTCTGATTGGTTTATGTAATTCTTCACTTAGGTTTCGGACCCAATCAGTACTCAAAACCTTTTGCCGTTTTTTGACAATCCAAGTCCAAGTTTCTGTTTCGTATTCAAGATGAATCTTGCCGCTTGGCCCCATTTTGGCATTTCGCCATAGGGGATTTTGTCAAGTGCCGAAACCATCTGCCTGTCACAATCGCCTTTGTTTGTTTTCCCGCGGTCATAACAAATGTCGCGATAAGCGGAAATTTCATCGACTTTGTTATATGGCAGATCATGAAACTTCAAGACTTCACCCGTTTCAGGATCGTATTCCAATTGCTCTTTCAAAGGGTTATATGGTCCCATATATTTATACTTTCCAGGAGTGAATCCTCCTTTTGGCCTTGGAAGTTTACCGATGAGTTTATGAACATCGATACCGCTTCCGTCTAGATCAGCTCGGTCTGTTTTATATTTTCTATCGGGTCTAATCTTAGTACTCAGTTGATTTAACATATCCTCAGTCGTCTTTGCAAGAAATGGTTTCGCTTTGTCAAGAGCGAAATCTAATGCTTTTTTCTGAGTGTTGGAATTTCTCAACAGTTCACTTGCCCCATAACGACCCATTTTAATTGTTTTTTTACCTATCCAAGGCAATGCATGAGTCAAACCTGTTAATGCTAATTCGGCAAAGCCCCCACCTTGTGAGGGCAGATTCAGTTTCCCTGTTTCACGAACCTTGTTTTTTTAATTCCGCATGAAGCGCAATGACAGAAAAACATCTTTCTCCCATTTTTTGCAGTCATATATCCGGATGGTTCAACGCAACCAGTGACTCTTTTTTCTTTTACACAATAGGATTCCATTTTTAATTGAAATATTCTTTTATGAATTTCTCATTCTTTCTTGGATCACTCAATGAAAAAACTTTCAACGTGTCATAGAAGGATTTTCGTCGAATCTCATTCAAGAAATAAAGACAATAATATCCACATCGAACAGATTTGACATCTTGAATGGGTTGACCATAATTATAAATGTATTTCAACCCCAATCTTGTCGCTTTTTCAACGAATTCAATTGGAGGTGGAATGGAAAAGGAATCGAAATAAATCAACGTTTTATTTTTAACGCAAGTGGCAACCCAATGTGTTCCGTTTCCCACAGAATCATCTAAATTAATTATGCAGGACCCTGTTTTATGCAAGTGTTCACTGTCTCTTGAGAAGATACCCTTGAAATTTGGAATACCAAGATAATCAATCCAATCAAGTAGATCAAAATTTGACAAAGGAATATCTTTCCATTTTGGTCTCAAAGAATTGCTCCTAACAAGGGAATGTCTTTGAATGGGCTGTTTTCCCCTCCGTTTCCGGATTTTTTTTTTTGCCCCGGGCCCATTCCTTGTTGATTCCATGTCCCAAAAAAAGGGGGTGGAATGAAAGGATACAAACCGGGTTTTGCTGACACTTGGAGACCTGTTCCCATAGCAGCTTTCCTCGGAACTTGTAGTCCGGCTCCAGATCCAAACAGTTTCGATGCTAATTCAATTGCCATTGGGATTCCTATCGCTGCCAATGTCCCAAGAAGTCCACCATTTATTTGCCGCTTTGTGGGTTTGAAATTTATTCCACTTCCAATCTTCAGTCCTCTTTTAACAGAATCTAATTGTTTTTTAGTTAGTTCTTTGACTCTCCCAAGTTGCGGAAGAAAGTTGAATAGCACAGCAATTCCGTTCCCGAATATTTTATCAATCCCCAAACTCCCCAAAGCACTCAATGCCCCAGTCGCTAGATGCGGGGCAACTTTTGAAACCCCTTTTGTTGCAAATGGAAGCAGTTTCGATCCCAAAGAAATCAATGAACTCCAAAGACTCCCGCCTTGTCTGACAGCTTTTCTTATTTGTGTTTTTGAGATGGCTATTTCAACCCCTCGTCCAGCACCAATTGCTTTTTTTATTTTGTTTATTTGGGTTTGGGTCAACATCAATTCATCGTTTCCTTTCAATTCATTTTTTGAAAGCCTCAATGTAATCGAAGATGAACTTTTCATTGCTTTTGCAAGTTTTATTTTTTGTCCTTCAGACAAGTTCACACTGAAAGGTATATAAGACGTCATTTCTATATTTTATAATATAGAAATAACCTTCTATGCTCTGATCAAAAGTTTATTGGATGCGGTATACAGTTCAATTTCTTTTTCATGAAGAACCAAGGCGTTCAATGTGTAATTTCCTGCAGGATTTCCCGTCAACTGATATCTGAACGTCAGGGAAACGACACCATCTTTCACATCTTTTTCTTGATTGCGGAGATTGAAATACAGAATTCCAAAAAGATTCTTGAAATTTGTTCGATCAATCAACGGGCCACTCAAAAAGTCATTATAAGCTGAATTAAATGACATCAAAGATCGATACAATCGTGTTTCCTCATCTGCACTCATGTCTAATTGAGGATAATAAATGCTGTTGTTTATCTCCAGTTGGGCTCTTGAATATTCCCGATTTCCCCCAATGTTGTTAAGGCTAAAAGTAAATATATTTGCTCCTTGATTACTATAACTGAGTGTAGGATTTACCCAAATGAATACATGTCTTGGTCTGCGGATGCCTGTTGAAATGCGAAAGGAGTCATTTACAGCCCCACTTTGTTTTGTTTCGTGGTGTTCCCTCAAATATGTCCACTTTTTTGGCTTGAGATAATTTTCAAGATATTGTTTCATTCCTTCCCCAGTGAAGATGATTTTTGGACACCACAAACGAAGTTTTCTCACGATAACTTTTGAATTAGCTACAGCAGCATTTTTGAAAATTATATTGTTGTCATTTTCAAGTTCAAACAAAAGATTTGTCTTTATATTCGGGTGAAGATTATTTTTGAAAGCCGCGAAATAACTGTATAAATTTAAAAGGATGGATATTTTGTTGATTGTTGCTGCATCTGTTAGGTCTTTTCGTTTGGCAAAACCCTCATTATACAACGCGTTATCTGTTCGCGGTTCTGCAGTTCCCGTTGAGGTGTCGGGATAGAAAAATTGATCTTGCCCAATTGTATCAGCATAAGTTTTGGTATAATTCAAGTGAGTCAACACATTTGATGATTCATTGGCTCGTGCGTTGTTATATACTGTTATTCCATTGCATTCAACTTGTACGGATTTTATGAACGTATGCCCATTTGTTGTTGTTCCAAATTTATTTGCATGATCTGTTCCCGCTGTTATTCCAGTTGCACTATCAGCTGTTTGAACAAGTTGAAAGTCAAGCTCCAGATAAGCATTATAACAATTAATCGGGTTTGCTTCTGAAGAATTATCAACGGGGAAGCGATAATTCGTTTTCCTCTGTCTGTTATTATTCGGAACATCAGCATCCAATGGTGTTGCTAAATCATAATATGTGTATTCATATCTTTGAACGAATTCCGGGTTTCTAAAATTCATTGCCATTTTATTATCATCTTGTTATTTTTCAAATGAGGTCATTATAAACATCTCTCACATACTGATTTCTAGTTGGAGTGACTTTCTTGTTGGATGTGTTTTGTTTTATCAAAATTTCCCCAATTTCTTTTCCTTTTGGTTCTGAAGGTGGAGCCGCTTGTGCAGGCGCTATCGCAGGAGCTGCCGGAGGCGCTTGGGCTGGGGAAGAAAACTTATCATAAATTTTTTCACCAATCAGTTGCCCAGTTTTTTCTCCAATTTTTTCAGCTCCTTTTTCCACGAGTTTTTCTGCTGCTTTTGAAGCTAGTTTTGAAGCTGTTTTCCCTGTTACTTTTGCTGCAATTTTTGAGAAAACATCTCCAAAACCAGCTCCAGCGGCAAAGCCGGCAAAGCCGTATCTTATTTCTCCTGTATCAGGATCTCTTTCTCTTCTTTCATCCATTTTTAATAACCACAGTCAAAGAAATGTCGATATCATTCAAATCAACCTCTCGATCTTCATCATCGGTCATGAAGAAGGTGACCTCAGAAATATGTGAGGTGTTTATTAGGTACCATAAGTAATTTATTTTTTCAATTTCGAATGGCAATGATCTGGTTTTTGTTGACGTTGGGAATGAAAAAAGCACATTTGATTGTTTTCCGGAGACAATTGAATCGCTCAAAAGACTGCTTCTGAGATAGAGATTGTCAATGCTGTTTGATATATTCGGAAACATTGAACCATAGGCACTTGCTGTCACTTTTTTCGCTTCAAACCCCAACAAGATGTTAAAGTTTCCACTCTGTGAAAAATCAATTTGATGGTTTTCATCCAATTGAATAAATACTTTGAACGTTGATAAATCAAACAACACATTAATTTCTCCGGTTTTTCCAATGCTTTTATGAATGAATTCGTTGATATCTTCATAATCATAAATACCTGCAGGAAAGGTCAATGTTTCCCATGTCTGGCCCTTGTCTTTTGAAATCACCAACTTGTTGTTGTTGTATTTTGGCCTGATATTATACCAGCTTGCAGTCATGGAAAGATGGTCCAAAGCCATATAGTGTTGTTTATTTTCTTCCAGAATCAACTCTGGATAAAACTTAATTGTGAAATTCCCTGGTTTATTTTGCGGATTTTGTTTTCTTGCATCAATTGATTTGAAGACAAGTACTCGATTTACATCCATTATTTTAAATACTTGTCATGAAATTTTTTATGCATTTGCTGATCAATTGCTCCAATTCTCAAGAGTTCCTCATTTATTTGGGAGAGATCATTCCTCAAGACAACCGAATTGTTTCCAGCAGCCATTGAGCCAACCAAAATTTTCATTCTGTCTGCCAGCTCTTCTGGCTTTTGATAGAAGACGACACCCGAGCCAACCATCCTTGATTTTCCGGATGATTTGTGAGGTGGCATATTTGACAACGTGTTCAAATCATTGAAAATTTTCACAGCATTCATGGAATATTTGCTTCGTGGATTGAATCTCTTTGTGAGAAGATTGATCAACGATTTATCCGCATCTGCTTGATAGACAAGCTTTCCACCTCGGAATGCATCAAGTTTCATTTCATTGAAAAGTCTGGGGACATCGATAAGGAGCCCACCATAGTGATCTTTTTTAATCTTGAAGGCATTTCGTTTTGGTTGTTTGTAGTTTCGAACGCCTTTTCCTTTTTGTGGAGACATCATTACGCCTTCTTTTGCGTCAATTAAACGATTAATTTGATCTCTATATTTGTCTAAGGCGTCTGCGTCAGACTTTAATTTATCCATTTTCTGTTTTTCAGCATCACTTAAGCCCCGTTTCGTTTTCTTTTGTAAATTAGTTATCTGCGTAGTATTTTGGGCTTTTCTATTTTTTTTATACAATTCTTTGGCATCTTTAACGCGTTCAATTGGTAATCTTAAAAGACTATCTAAAGATGCTAAATGATATCGTTGGAAAATGTTTTTATCTCCAACAGAAATTCCTTTATGGATATCAATATCAAATCTTCTTGGTGATTTATAAGGTATTGACAACGGCACGCTTTCAGCACCTTCAAGTGGCAACTCTTTATTCAACGTAACAATGTCTTGAATGCCTTCAGTCAAAGCAAGTTGATTTTCCCTCAGTTGCGCAATCACTGCGTCTTGTTTTGCATCTGTCTTTTTCTGTTGCTCAATCAGAGGTTCTCCCAGGGTTTTGAAAACGTCACTCATGATGATATCTCTTCCTTGTTCTTGGTCTTTAACCGCATTCTTAGCTGCAGTCACGGCTTTCACAATCTGATAGCCCTGATGTTTCAGGTCAACAAACTTCTTTATTCTTTCAAGGTCCATTTTAAGTGTTGAAATAACATTTATCTAAAAAGATAAGTGTCGAATCGACATTTATCTTTTGAGATAAGTGTTGATCTTTTAGCGTTTGAAACGAATTATATCTTGAATTGACTCTTTGTATCTAATTATCATTGAAAGATCATCCAATGTTTTTTTCAACTCTTCGATGTATGTCAAAAGTGGTTTTCTATTCAAAATTGTTTCGAGATATTCCATCAATTTGGTTTCAAGATTTGTTGACTTTTCAAGTAGCTTCGCAAGTTTTTCAGGATCATGTTGAAAGCAATGAAGTGGATATTCAAGTTGGAATATATCAATAAAGCGGTTACGTTCTTCTGGGGGGAATCGGCAGCTGGAGTTCATATTTTAAAGAAAAATATAAAAAAATGAAGATTCCAAATTTTGATCGAAATCCTAATAATCAAACAGCAAATAGAAACTATTGCGATTTCTTGGATGAGGATTTCCGAATGTTGATGACAGGTCAAGCTGGGTGTGGAAAGACAAACACGCTTATGTTTATGCTGAGAAAACCTCTTCTCTTCTATGATAAAATTTATATCTATACAACCAATCCGCATCAAGAAAAGCTTGAGGATCTGGCAAAGCAAATGGATGGCATCAGCAAAAAGTTGGGTACCCTGTTCTGGAACTTCTTGGACAGGATGATATCATGGATGTCTCCGAGTATTCAAATAATTTTCGTCAAGTTGTCGTTTTTGATGACCTCTTAGACGCCCCGGAACGAATTCAAAAACAGATTGCTAGTCATTGGACAGTTGGAAGACATAGAGGAATCAGCCCAATCTATCTTGCACAGACTTATTATGATATTCCACAAAAGATTCGTTTGAATTGTTCCCATTTGATTTTGTATCCGTCAGAAACAGAAAACCATTGGAAACTCATTGCCAAAGAGAATCACATTGATCCTCACCTTTTCGATAAACTTAGGCAATTCTAATTCCTTTTCTTGGATAGAAAAAAGAAAACAGTCAAGAAAAATTTTGATGAACCTATCTAAAATATGGGAATATTTAACAATGTGGGACGATTCACAAATGTTGACCTGAGTGAATACATAAAAAATTTCAATAAACAAGTTCAACAAGGAGCCGGACTTAAATTGGACGTCAACAGTAACTTCGATGTCCAACAAAAACGACTGGCCAATGTTGCGGAAGGAGTTGACAACGATGATGCAATCACTAAACATCAATTTGATGTTCTTGAAACAAGTTTGGAAACAAAAGTTATTCAACTAAGGGCTGATTCTCTGCAGGTTGATGGCTCCTCTCATATGACAGGTGATCTTGACCTTCGTGGAAACAAATTGATTCTTCCCGGTGAAATTGATATGGACCGGAAACTGATCACAAATATGGACACGGATGAATCAAATGATCTTTCAGCCGTTAATATGATAACTCTGAAAAAGTTCCATCCTAATGCTCCAGCACCAACGCATGAAGTGACGAAGAACATCGATTTGAAAGGACTTTTCAATGTTGTCAAATCAAAGCAACAAACTTATACGGATTTATCCGCGAACTATAACAATCTGATCTCTTACGATGATGCTAAGAATGTCTTTGCCAGTCGAAAAGAGACATTCCCAATGGAAACAAGTCTTGATATGGGAAATAATTTTGTTTATAATGTGAAAGACCCAACAGCAGTCGATCAAGCAGTCAACAAAAAATATGTGGACACGGCAGTCTCCGAGCTGGTGGGGCAGATAGTCAACACGGCAGTCAAAAAGCTTTCTTTGACAGGTGGAACAATGACTGGGCCACTTGATATGGGATCGGAGAAAATCATTGGTCTTCCCCATCCAAAAACATCCAATGAAGCAACATCAAAACAATATGTTGATACACAGCTAAATAACAAGACAGTAGCTCTGGCAGAGGACATAATCAAAACAGAGGCGGCACTCAAAAAATATGTCAATGAATCGCATATATCTTCAACCTCCCACTTGAAGGATGAATTCAGATATTTGATGGAGAATGTGGATGAATCCAGCTCTGAACATAATATGACAGTGACTGGTTTGTCTGATTTTTCAAGTTCTTCGCATCATTTCAATAAGAAGGCGTATGATTTGAAAATAACAAAAGATGTTTTTAATGAATACTCTGGGAGACTTGGTTTCCATATGTTGAAGCTGCCAGAAGGGGAATATACGATTTGCATTGAATTCTTCCCCGCTTCCATGACGGGTGTGAGCGTTGACGTGGTCTCGACCAGCTTGAATATCAATCAACAATCAACAAAAAAATTTGCGAAGTATTCAAGGTCAATTATTCATATGCATAAATGGCAGATTTCACCACCTGAATTCATTTATCTGGATCTGAAATGGCAAGGGGCATCATCATCAGCTGTTCAAGGCCCAGCAAATCTGATCATTTCTGGCGTCAAAGGTTCTCAATCAGATGTGCCAAGTTCTGTTTATGATTCTCCCTTCGTTTATGAAAATCAGGTGATGACTATGCAAACTGATTTAGATATGAATGGCCATCAAATTCGCAATTCAAATTTAAGCAATAACTTTATACTGATTGGAAGATTTAGAAGATCATCTGGAGACAGCATAAATATACTTTTCGATAATTTTTTCACTGATATAGTCATCCCAATCAGATGTAAATTAATCACAGCGTTTTCTCAAATTTTATCAAAAACATCTTCTTTTCCACAACTAACTTTATATCTCCCAGATAAAAAATCACAAAGTGGAACTAGTTTTAGCAGTGATAATAGAATTCAAACATTCGTGTTTTCAACTGTTGTTTACCAAGCAGGAGAGTTATTTTCAGCAAGAATAGATGATCGATCATTAAATATCGGGGCTGCCCAAATCACATTTCTTTTTGAAATTGTCTAAAAAATGAAAAAAAAAGCATCTTTGATTTCAATCACATTAACCCCCACATTAGGGAAGAAGAACTGGAAGAGATCAAGCAACTCTTCCGATTCTATCACAAAAGATTTTGGTGTTTGAAAAGAGCTCACAAATATTTCAAGAGAATGAATTTGTTTGGAATGATGGCATCTTCCAGTTTGCTTGCGATTGGAACGATTGCTGGAGCAGCCACAATGAATCCTGGGATTTTGGGAGTGATTTCAGGAGCAGGATTGGTCTTGAAAACAGTGAGTGAGTTGAAGAATTGGAAAGAAAAAATAGAAATGGCGAAGTTTGCTTTCACAACCTACGAGAAAACATTGACTGACCTGCGTTTTGCCTTGAGGAGTGGAAAATTTGATCAAACGGTATTCTTGTCTTCAATGGAGGTGGTTGATGGAATTGTAATTGATTTGGGATTGGATTTGGAGAAATTCGAGAAGAAATATGATTTGTTGTTTGAGTGATTCCTTTCCAATGGAAAGGAATGCATGTTTCACTTCGCTCAGTTTCGCTTCAATCTTCCTCCTCCTCGGAGGGAACATCTTCATAGACATCGAAGTTCGATGAAGGGGGAACAACCTCCTTTATGAGTACTTCTTTAACAACGCATGTGAGAGCTTTGATAGTCCCACAAAAGATTTGACTGATTTCAATGACAACTGATCCATCCAGTGGGACCCCAATGAAATCATGAGGATCAACTTTTTTCTTCATCCGTTTTTCGTTTTTCTGAATGAGTTGAAAGAATGGGGCATTGATCTTGCCTTTTGTGAGATAAAGTTTTCCATAGATTTTTTCTTTCTCGGATTTATCCATCTTGAGGATTTTGAAAGAGTCTTCCGTGAAATTGGAGAAAGAGGGAATGAGATCTTTTACTTCGGGTTTCTTTTTCATTGCAAGTTTTTGGATGTGTGTCTGGAACTCAACCATGGTTTCACGCAAGGAAGGTGTGAGAGTGATTCCCAGTGAGAATGTTTTTTCCCCAGTGTAGTCGCTCTCAAAAATCTTGAATCTTTGATCTGGAAGGAGAAGCGTGATCTTTTCCTCTCCAATTCTCAGAGGAATGGTGATGAATTTGAAAGACTTTTTGTTGACGACTTTTGGCTCAGTTGCGACGACTGATTGGATTTCGATTTCTTGCGGATTCATTTTATTTGGGAAAATAAAAAAAATATTTTTTTATTTTGAAATCATGGAATTGTTGTATTTTTTATTTTTATACCCATTGGTAGATAAGTTTTTTTACTTGTATTTTTAAGCATTATCCCCAGCAAATCACTTTTCTTTTTTGCTTCAAAAAGTTTTCCATTTCGGGAGAAAACCAATCAATCTGGTGCGAGATTTCATTGCAGTCGATGAAATGTTTGTTCTTTCTTGCGACTTGGTTGAGAAATGCTGTTGGAGAAATACCAAATTTTTCTCGGATTTGATCAAAAGATATGAAGTCTTCTCCATCAATGATGAAGATTCTTTCATCTTTTTCCTCCCGGATGAAGAAAACTTTTTTATCTGACTTCCTGGAATATTTCGTTCTCGACACTTTGAGAGCTGAATATATTATTCGGGAATCAAGACCGGTTTGACGCGTGGCATCAGAAAATCTGTAAAAAACGTGTTTTTCTTTTCCTTCTTCTTGAATTGAAAATCTCATTTTATATAAAAAAAACTTTTTTTATATAAAATGGTGACTTTGAAAGAACTGAGATCACTCGCAAGAGCAGGAGGTTTGCGAGGTTGGTCCCAATTGAAAAAAGATGATTTGATGTTGTTTTTGGAAGCCCATCTTTTGGGAGGGAGCATTGATCAACCAAAAATGAACAAAGCAGCTCGTTTGAGAATGCAGAAACACAGAAAAAAATCCCTTGGATAAGGAAAATGAAGAAATTAATGTGCCTATTTTAATTCCGGAAAAAAGAAAAATTCAGAAATCCGATGTTTCTCGGGTGATTTCCAGGAATGTGGAAACTATTTTGGATTGGGCGAATTGGTTGGAGAGTGTGGATGATTTGGAAATTCGGAGGGATCCTGCGATTGAAAAATTGAAAAGCCGGATTGAGAGATTGTGGGAAGCGAAGCTAAGCGAAGAATTAGTTGTTGAAGAAGGAAAATCAGCTTTGAGAGGATTCGCAAGACAATTTGTTATTCAAGGAGATAATTCACCAACCCCCCAAGATTTTCTCCAGAAAGCGAGGGGCGACGTAGTCGGGTTGTTAAGGAAAAAACCCCAAACCAAAGTCAAATGTTTATTGACTTGTCTTTTGGTGAAACCTGATTTCATTGAGGGAGGAGAGATTGAGGAGGACCCCTCTTTCCATTCACGCATGAAAAGAAATTTAGAGGGAAGTGATGCGGGTTTGTTGTTTAATGAAATGAAAAACGAAATGTTAGAGAATTTAGGAAACTTCAATCGAAGAGGAAACAATTGGGTATTTGAAAGAGTTATCAGATTGGAAATTCATATGGTACGTTGGAACCCAATGCATGGATCTTCATGGATTCCTCTTCCAAAAGAAGTGGAAAAAAAGAAAGCTGTGGTGAACATGAAAAACCAGGATGAGATGTGTTTCAAATGGTGCGTGACAAGAGCTATGAATTGGGTGAGAGAACCCAGAAAGAATCACACCTTTGCTGAAAAGGCAAGCTGAAGAATTTGATTGGAGTGAAATGCCGTTTCCGACTGAGTTGAAAGATATTGGGAAATTTGAAAGAAGAAATGGGATTTCCGTGAATGTTTTTGGATGGGATGGAGAGATTTTCCCCCTGAGAGTGGCGGATGAGGAAAAAGTCCAACATGTTGACGTGTTGTTTCTGAAATCCGAGTTTAAAACCCATTTCTGCATTGTGAAAAATTTTTCTCGATTAGTTTCATCTCAAGTTTGTCATCATGAGCATGAAAGATTCTTCTGCAAAAGATGTATCAATTCATTCCCCAGTGCGGGAAGTTTGGAAAAACATAAGTTGTTTTGCGGAGAATTTGAAGAGGTGAGAGTGACGATGCCAAAAAGATTTGAGAAAATAGGGGGAGTTGTGGTTGAGAAACCAGCCATTTGTAAATTCAAAAACATCCCGAAAATGATTCATGTTCCACTTGTTGGTTACGCTGATTTTGAATCAATTTTAAAACCAACATCTTCTCCTGCTTGGAAGACAACTCAAAAAATGAATGAACATCTTCCTTGTGGATTTTGCTTTTATCTCGTTTCCCCTCATGCTGAATTTAAGCCTCTTCTGAAAAGAGCGATAAATGAAACAAGATCAAAAGAGCTTCCAAAAGAATTTGTGAGACAGTTGGTGGCAAAGGTGAGAAAGGCGCAGTTGGTGGATTTGAAACCCAAGGAAATGGATCCACTCACCCCGGAAGAACAGGTGAGGTTTGCCGATGCAATGTTTTGTTGGCTTTGCGGGGAAGCTTTTGAATCAAAGGGAGAAAAGAGGAAAGTGAGAGATCACTGTCATTTCACTGGAAAGTTTCGTGGAGCGGCTCATCGTTCTTGCAATCGAAAATTCCAACGCCCTTCATTCACTCCTGTGTTTTTCCACAATCTTCAAAACTATGATTCTCATCTTTTTGTTCGAGAGATTGGTATGTTGGATGAGGTTTTGAATGTGAAATGCATTCCCAACAATGAGGAGAAATACATTTCATTCTCCATCTTCTTCACGTTGAAACGAAAATGGGAATGGGATGAGAAAAAAGAAGATTGGGTGGAAAAAATTGTCAAGCATGAAATTCGATTCATTGATTCATTCAAATTCATGGCTTCTTCCCTTGATTCTTTGGTTGGAAATCTTCCAAAGGAAGAATTGCATCAAACAACCAAATTCTTTGGGAAAAATCTAGATTTGGTTTCAAAGAAAGGAGTTTATCCGTATGAATTCATGGATTCATTTGAAAAATTCTCTGGTCCACTTCCAGGAAAGGAAAAATTCTTCTCCCATTTAACTCAAACAGGAATTGACAATGAAGATTGGGAACATGCGAAGAAAGTGTGGGAAAGATTTGAAATGTCCAACATAGGGGAATATCACAATCTTTATTTGAAAACGGATGTTTTGCTTCTTGCTGATGTTGTTGAAAACTTCAGGAAGATTTGCGAAGAAAACTATGAATTGGATCCCGCTCATTATTTCACAACCCCCGGAATGGCTTGGGATGCAATGCTGACAAAAACAGTGGTAGAATTGGAATTGCTGATGGATGTGGATATGTTGTTGATGATTGAAAGGGGAATGAGGGGTGGAAATTCCAATGCATTCAAACGATTTGGACGAGCAAATAATAAATTCATGAAAGATTTCGATGAGAATGCCCCCTCCAAGTTCTTGGTTTATCTCGATGCAAACAACCTATATGGGTGGGCAATGTCAAAACCCCTTCCTGTGGGGGGATTTGCTTGGATGCATGATTTGGTGGAATGGGAGAAATTCGTTGATGCCGAAGGAAAGGGTTGCATTTTGGAAGTTGATTTGGAATATCCAGATGAATTGCATGATGAACATAATGATTTCCCTTTGGCTCCAGAGAGTTTGATGCTAGGGGGAATTCCAAAGTTAACTCAAAATTTACGGGATAAAGAAAGAATGGTTTTGCATGGGAAAAATTTGGAACTATATCTTTCCCTAGGAATGAAGTTGAAAAAGATTTGGAGAGGGATTTCATTTCGAGAAGAAGCATTCATGAAATCCTATATTGATAAGAACACAGCATTGAGAACAAAAGGGAAAAATGCATTTGAAAAAGATTTCTTCAAGTTGATGAATAATTCAGTGTTCGGAAAAACAATGGAGAATGTACGAAAAAGAGTTTCCATTGAATTAGTGAAAAATTGTGAAAGAGCAGAAAAATTAGTCAACAAACCAAACTTTGATGATGTGAAAATTTTTGATGAATTTTTTATTTCTGTGAAGATGAGAAAAACAAACGTTTGCATGAACAAACCAGTTTATGTGGGGATGTCAATTCTGGATCTTTCAAAAACCCTGATGTATGACTTTCACTATGGATATGCAAAGAAAAAGTGGAAAGATTTACAAGTTCTTTACACAGACACAGATTCATTGGTCTATGAGATTGGAACAGATGATTTCTTTGAAGACATTGCGGGTGATGTGAAAGAACTCTTTGACACAAATGACTTCCCCAAAGATCATCCAGCTGTTCTCGCAGGTTTTCCCATCTTCAAAGAAAACAAAAAGAAAATCGGTTTGATGAAAGATGAATGCGGGGGAAAAATCATGAAAGAGTTTGTTGCATTGAGGCCAAAACTCTATTCCTTCCAGATGGCCGAAGGCGGGGAAAAAAAGAAAGCAAAAGGAGTGAAAAAATGTGTGATAAAAAAGAATTTGAGACATGAAAACTTTATGAAATGTTTGAAAGGGGAGAGAAATGTGATTCGAAGCCAAAATGTGATTCGAAGCAGAGAACATCATCTTTTCACTGAGACAATGACAAAAATTGCATTGTCTGCAAATGACGATAAGAGAGTGATTTTGGAAAATGGAATTAATACATTAGCTTGGGGGCATTGGAGACTTGGGGAAAGAAAGAAAGAATTGGAGATTGAAGAAAAAGTGTGTTTGGCAAAAGAATATCAGTTAGAAAAAATGGGTTTGACAGAAGAAGAAATAAAAAATAATCGTTGGGAAAAGAAAATGAAACAGCTTGACAGATTCGTGGAAAAAATGAAACGGCAAAAACAAGAAAGAGAAAGCAGTGACTTGGTATTTCTCTCCAGCAAATTTCACATTCCAGTTGAAAAATTAAGGCAAGAATGTGAATTGAAATTTGATGCTCAAGGAAACGTTATTTTCTAATTCATTTCAGAATTTTTGTTCCCCAGAATTTTTGGGAAATGAATTTTGTTTCCCTGGATTTTTGGGAAATGAATTTTGTTCCCCAGAATTTTTGGGAAATGAATTTTGTTTCCCTGGATTTTTGGGAAATGAATTTTGTTCCCCAGAATTTTTGGGAAATGAATTTTGTTTCCCTGAATTTTTTTGGGAAATGAATTTTGTTTCCCTGGATTTTTTGGGAAATGAATTTTGTTTCCCTGGATTTTTTGGGAAATGAATTTTGTTTCCCTGGATTTTTTGGGAAATGAATTTTTGGGAAATGAATTTTGTTTCCCTGGATTTCCCCAGAATTTTTTGAAATGATTTCAGCGTAATATATATATATATAGTAGATAGGAAAGGCCGGTTCTGGGGGAACCCGGCCCCCCTCGCCAAACAAACGTTTTCGAAACTTCAATTATCTTCTTGTTATTTGTTTTCTCTTTTGTGAACTATTTATTGGCGTGGACTTATCTGGGGAATGCGTTGATGAAAGTCGTATGGAAAAACTAATAAGTGAAACGTTTTTAGTTTTTTATTCGATTTAGATGTGGGCAAAGTTTTATGTTAAAGTGAGGGAGGGTTTCTTATTTGGATTTGTAAACATAGGGTAAAATAAAAAGTGGAACATTTTTTTATTTTACGTGGTTTCTTACACAAAAAAGCCCTCGTTTAATTCATACGTAACATGTTTTAAGATATTCTTACGCTTGGGATAGCTTACTGAAGTTACATCAAAAATCAAGGAAGTGATTTATTGTTTTTAACGCTTAATCTAGCGTGGGGGCCGGGTTGCACCAGAACCGGCCTTTCCTATCTACTTATGCGTATCTAATAGCGCACGATCTCTTAGCTGACACCCAGTCTGGTTTTAGACCCCTACACTCCACTCAAACTGCCCTTCTACAAGCTACTAATGAGTGGTATTTAAACATAGACAACGGTCTCATAAATGGGGTACTTTTTCTCGACCTGAAAAAAGCTTTCGACACTGTGGATCACCGGATCTTACTGCAAAAACTTCAACTTTATGGGGTGGATTCCTTAAAGTGCCCCTATGATCAAAGTTTTGATTTTCAGTTTTTTGCCTTTACGTGTACTATTAGACTTTCTTACTCATCTTGCCAAATTTCAATCCATTACGAACATCAAAAGTCATTTTATTTTAACATTTATTTCTGAGAATTTACGGCCGCCATTAATCAACCTTGTTCCAAGGCTTGGTTGCGAATGGGAGAAAGTGACGTCAAAGGCTCAAAAATACCTCACGGGTTGAAATTATAATAACAATCAGCAAATAAAATTGCACGAAGAACAAGTCCAAAGTTTTTGTTGCTTTTCGCGTGATTTTCAATACTTATTGTTATTATAATTTCAACCCGTGAGGTATTTTTGAGCCTTTGACGTCACTTTCTCCCATTCGCAACCAAGCCTTGGAACAAGGTTGATTAATGGCGGCCGTAAATTCTGAGAAATAAATGTTAAAATAAAATGACTTCTGATGTTCGTAATGGATTGAAATTTGGCAAGATGAGTAACAAAGTCTAATAGTACACAAAAATGTAAAAAAATGAAAATCAAAAATTTGATCATAGGGGCACTTTAACTTTGAAGTGGTTTAGGTCATATCTAACTAATCGTAAACAGAAAACCTTTGTAAATGGCCATATGTCAGACTATTGCCCCATTATTTGCGGTGTCCCACAGGGATCGATCTTGGGACCTCTATTGTTCTTAGTTTATATAAACGACCTCCCCGCATGCCCCCTATACTCTGTGCCAAGAATGTACGCCGACGACACAAGTCTTACTCTAAGCACAAGTGATCCAGCAGAGCTACAATCCAAATTAAATAGCGACTTAGATGAAATTCAGACCTGGCTACAAGCTAATAACTTAGTCTTAATATCAAAAAAACCAAGTATTCTATTATTGGTAGCCATAACAAGTTGGCTAATTTAAACCACCAGTTTGATATAAAGATTAATGAACATTCTCTAGAAAGAGCTAAAACTTCCAAGTATCTTGGCATTGATTTGGATGAGAGCTTATCGTGGGACTCCCATATTGACAATATTGTTAAAAAAGCATCCGCTGGCCTCGGGGCTATCAAACGTGTCAGGAATTTGGTTCCCCTTTATGATCTATAAAGCTCTCGTCCAACCATACTTTGATTATTGTAGCTCCGTATGGGGCAGTATAGGTGTGTGTCAGTCTGAGAGACTCCAAAACTCCAAAATAGGGCTGCACGTTTAATCACTTTCTCTGACTTAAATGATCTTCCACTTTACTCGGTGACCTTGGTTGGGATTCTCTGGAGCGAAGGCGTTCAAAGCAACTAGCAATTATTCTGTTTAAGACTCTCCACAATCTTTCTCCGACTCGTCTAAATAGTGTTTTTAAAGCTACATCCAGTGTTCACTCATATAATCTAAGAAATTCAAAATACAACCTTTTCGTTCCTAGACCGAGTACTGAAGCAGGCAAACGAAGTTTTCAATATCGCGGTTCTGTTCTCTGGAACAGCTTACCTTTGAGCGCTAAGATACAGCCCACTCTTAGCTCTTTTAAATCATGCATTTAATTTTTATCTAATTTAATGATAGTTAATAAAGGATAGTTTTTATCGTTTTTTATACAATTTTATATAGATAATTAATTTAGTTAGATAATTTAAATTAGTTAAGTACTTAATCTATTGTTGTTAAAAAACACGGCTCGATGGAAGAGCATGTTTTATGAATTGACACCGTGTATAAATAAAGTTTACCTACCTACCTACCCATACATGTAGCCTCTGTCCACCCTCCCCACTCCCCTGCCTCAGAGCTTTTTTGAAGCATTGTGTACCGTATATTAAATATTTGCTTCACCAAATATCAATGTTCAAAGTTTTTCATGTGCAGAGACTTGGAACGGAAAATGTACATGTACAATAAAATAGGACTGTTCAACTATAATTTCCTAGAAATGTATACACTTCTCAGTCAAAGCCAGGACACCAACAAACATTTCACAGATACTATTTTAAAGGCTATGTTCTATTTGTATCAACTCTTTTTGGTTAGTTTGATTTTTTTTGTTTTCTTTGGGTAAAAAACCGTTTGATCTGCTTGCATTGTGTAGCTGTTTCAACCGCCACTGAAATCGATTGGGACGTTTGAACATATAGATTACAGTGCGGCGTATGGTATTTACGCACGAGTTGGTTCGTATCGGAAATCGAACGAGCGAGGCTTTGCGGTGAGATCCAGCAAGCGAGAGAGATTACAACATACAATGTGGCAAAGTCCATGTCTAACACTGCATTTGTTAAGTCTCCTATTACTTTACGTAACATTTGTGACTGGACGAAACGCTTTTTTCACGTGTGAGAAAGTCGTCTCGCCATTCTAATTGGCTGCAAAACGTGAACAGGGTTTTCACACGCCAAATTTGGTTCTTTCAGATTGAGGATCGTATGGAGCAAGCTCTCACGAAGGCCTTCCATGAATAGATCTGTCACTTCCGCAGCGAAAAATACTTAGGCCGAATAAAATTGTCTTCGACGACATAGATTTGGCTTGCTCGCTCACTTGACTCACTTCTATATCGACAATATCGCCTCAGCGCGCGTCATGTGCATTCATGCTTGTCTTTCATGACGTATGACGTAATCGGCACTAAAAGGACTAAAATGGTTTACAATTTCACCAGAAATAACCCCAAGCGGTCCCTCAAGCGCGAATTTTCATTTGCTGGACTTTGCTTGTTTTCCCAGAAGACGCTAAATGCAAGTAACATAAAATTTTGGGATCTTCTTTTTGAAAGTGCTGTAACGACTTAATTAATGACAAAAGTTTGCTTTGAATTTCTCTCCCGCTTCCCGCCCCCTTTCAACTCCCGCTTCCCGCCATTTCCTCTCCCGCCTCCCGACCCTATTCTCCCGGGCTCCCGCCCCCCTGTCCTCCTCCACCCAACAGAACAAGACCAAAAGAGGGCATAGTAATTTTGGGGGGAAAAAATCGTGTAAGGGTTTGAAGGTTGAAAAAAAAAATCTTGCACTCCTGCTGGTTGTGAAAAAAATAACATGCCTTTCCAGAAAATCCCCTGTTCGTCGATCTGCAAAGCAAGACATTTCTTTGATATTAATTCCGAGATCCGTTTTAAGCGCATCGTTTTCGTTTTTGCAGGCATCCAGGGACTCCTTAACGCTATTTACTTCCCACGCCATAGATGACATATTGGCCATATCATCCTTCAGTGAGTTATTGTCTTTTAGGATACTGCTGATCGATTTCAGGAATTGGTCCCGCATATAAGCTCGGTTCTCTTTCCAAATCCTCAACAGCAAGCGCTTCTTCACCATACATACTCACTTCATTCACTTCCCCAACGAAGCTTCCCTTCTTCTTTTGTCGCCATGTTGGCTTAGTAATAATTTTGCTTAGTAATAATTTGGCTTGTAGTAATAATCTATTTAAGGTCGATAACGTAGGGAGTGGTCACCCAATCTCCCGAGCCATAGGTCATGTATAAAAAGCTCGAAAAATATACATTTAAAGTTATAATACAATTTAAGTTATAAAATGACGATGCTTTCGTCATCTTCAGTGGAACCTCGATCCCAGGGGCCGTATTCACGAAATCCTACCTAAGATATATCATAAGATATAACTTAAGAGAAAATTTAGGAGCTTCCTAAGATATGTCCTAAGTGCTATTCACGAACGATATCTTATGACCATCCTAAGGTAAGCGTAACTTAGCAGTCTCCTAAGTTTAATGGTCGCGGGCAGTTATCGATTAGTAAAAGTAAACCAATCAGAGACAGTTTATATGGCGCGATCTTATGAATAATAAGTTATGAAAATTACATGAATGAATATTTTGTATTGTGTAAATTGTTGTTGTAATCACAATGACGATACAATAATCTTTATTTCATCTCGAATTTAAGATAGCAAAACCGTGATAATATCTTCGTTCATGGTCAGTGGCGAAAGCAACAAACAAATCCATCATCATTTTAATAGGGTCTACTTCGATATTTCTTGTACAAGACTTATTTTCACGAAAAACGGAAATATAACTCTGCAAAGAGAAAGAAATGTGGAACCCGTTAATGACACGAAGGCCTATATAAAACTAACCGTGTTGTTTGACATCACTAGAAAATATTTAATTTTTCTTAGCAATATAATGCTTTAAAATGTTTATCTAATCGGTAACTATTGTGATACACAATAATCACGATAAAAATCGACGTAAAACTCGTTAACAATCGAATTTAGCCTCCGTCAAGACATGTTTTAATAAGTTAGGAGGCCAATTTTGACCTCCTAAGTTTAGGAGAAAAATTAAGACATACCTTAAGTTAGGAGGTCTTCGTGAATACCAGTTAAGTCATTTCTTAAAAATTTAGGAGGTCCTAAGTTTAGAAGAAAAAATAAGACATGTCTTAAAATAGGAGGTCTTTGTGAATACCAGTTATCTCCTAAATTATATCTTAGGAAGCTCTTTGGACTTAGGATGCTTTCGTGAATACGGCCCCAGGGATTGATTTTTGTTTATCCCGGCATTAATGTTCAGTACGATGTTTAACACGTTCTTAGCATTGAAAAGAGGTTACCATTAGTTTTAAATCTTCATGCAAAGAAGGAAAAAGTTGTCCTTCTCTCCTGTTCTAAGAGGTCATGTTTACAGAAGGA